>BSBK01009532.1:0-210000 GCA_027943335.1 Chamaecyparis obtusa
TGTATATATATATATATATATATGTATACATATATATATACATACACACACACACACAAAGATATATATATATATATATATATATATAGAGAGAGAGAGAGAGAGTGTGTGTGTGTGTGTGTGTCTTAAGAAAAAGTTTTAAAATATTCTAACATTTTCTAAAATTTCTTAACAATTTTCTAATTTTTTCTAAATTTTTCTAAAGTTTGAAGTTTATCTAAATTTTCCTAAGTTTTAAATTTTTCTAAAACTTTTTAAATTGGTCTATAATTTTCTAATAAAAATAATTGAAAACTAATATTTTAACATTAATAATTAAAAATAATTTATAAACATACAATAAGATTACTAAAAATCTAAACTTTTCTAACATTTTCTAGTTTTTTCTAATATTTTCTAATATTTTCTAGCACTTTATAGAATTTTCTAACATTTTCTAGCATTTTCTAGTATTTTCTTACATTTATATAACATAGTTTTCTTAAACTAAAAATTACTGAAAATGAAATAACTATTTGAAAATTAAAAAATAAACTAAAATAATTAATAAACATATAATTTACAATAATAAATAATTAAAATAAAAAATAAAAAATGTGTGTACTTCAAATATACGATGATTGAAGGAGATAGAATAGAAGGCAAGGAGGATGAAGTCAATGAGATCATCATGAATTCGTTAGGAGGTTTAGTCTAACACTAGGGTCTATTGCTCTTTATGAATAGTAAATGTAAAAATGACACCACTCCACTAGAAATTTGTAGTAAATCTGACCCAGGGGTCCTTCGCGCGAAGGGGGTCTTTACCCAAAGACCTCATCACCCCTTCACATGAAGTACCCTACGTCAGAGTCTTTGTCTGAAGAGTTGGTTTGTCTTCATCCGAAGACCCCTACTTCATGTGAGGATATTAAAACTTGATTTTGTTGTCCCAATGGAAATTTGTTCATCCCCAAAAGTGGGACTCACTTCTGTGGGACCACCCAGCTTATAGTAGAAACTATATATTCCATGAAAATATATTACTTGTCCAACACTTTTTGATGTAGGACATTCAATAATCACTTTCACCTTCTTGAGATCCATCTTAAATCCCTCATTATAAATCACAAAACCCAACTACACAAGTTCTTCCTTCATGATACTACACTTCTTAGTTTTTACAAGTAACTTTTCTTCTCTCAACCTCTGTAAAACTTCTCTTACATGCAATGAATTCTCTCCTCTATTCTTTCTGAAAATTAGAATATATCATCCTGATAAACAATAAAAAACTTAGCCAATAACTTCTTTAATACCTCATTCATGAGTCTCATGAAAGTACTTAGTGCATTAGTCAAACAAAAGGCATTACCAACCATTCATACAATCCTCTATTCATCTTAAATGCAATATTATATTCATCACCTTCTATGAGTCCGATCTAATGATACCCACTCGTCAAATCTATCTTTGTAAAAGTGTATGTGCAGGATCATGGCATGCCAAAAAGTGGAGATGTGAAAGAGAAGTCATGATTGAAAAATAGTTATAACTTTTACATAGTATAACATTTTTAAAATCCAAAACATGCATCACATTCTATGCTTCTCCTACTACAAGAAAGAAATTTTTTATTTTTTTTTCAATTTGATGAAGCTTATACTAAGTTAAGGTGGTCAAGCATGTGAGCTTTTATATTCTGGAAAATTTGTAGCATAACAATCATAATAAATTATTTATTTAGAAATAAAATTATAAAAAAATATGTGTCACATCTAGACATGAGTCTACTACTTAAATCTAGAATATTGGAAAAAAATATTATCATTGGATTGTATTTAAGGTGGTTCGACATACACCTACTTCTTATTATTAACCTAAAATTTTCATCTATTGATAAACTGATTGGAAAATAGCTATAACATTCAAACGACATAACATTTTTGAAATCTAAAATATGTGTCACATTCTCTGCTTTTCCTAATACAAGAAAAAAACTAAATTTTTTTAATTTGATGAATTTTAGAACTAGTTTAGGTGGTTAGACACGTGATTTTTTATATTCTCCAAAAGTTGTAGTAGAAAAATCATAATTAATTATTTACTTGGAAAATAAATTTCAAAAAAATGTGTCACATCCGAACATGAGTCTACTAATTATATCTAGAATCTTGTAAAACATACACCTACTTATGTTTAAGGTGGTCAGACATACACCTACTTCTTGTCTTTTTCCTGGTGTTTTTATACTATTGCATTAAAATTTGAAATTTTCACCATATAGAATAATTTATTCTCAAAAAAGGGCTAGTATCTTAGAAACTACATTCAATTTTCTATACACTCTCTTCTTACATATTTTATATATAAGATTGATAACTTGTTCAAATTTTTATGTCAACTTTCTTAACCCTGATTTTTTGAATTTGCATTGCCACTTAAGGGCCTAGTTTGGCATACCATGATCCTGCACATACCCAAAATACCTATTTCCACTCAAATAATCCATTATGCCATCCATTTTAGGTAAAGAAATGATACTTAATTTTTATCTTTCTTATAGCTCATGAATTGATACACATCCTCCAATGTCCTCCTTAGGTGTTGAAACTACTAGAACTACACAAGGACTTAAACTTACTTAGATCAATCCCTTCTTCAATGGGTTGTGTTCTTTTCTACTCGGCTCTTCATTTTATGTCAATGTCAATTGGTGTCCTGCATTATTCAGAAAACTATCTCAATGGATTACATCCATCCAATGGATGATAATTCTCATAGGAGGTAATCCATCAGGTACATTATCTATAATTTATCTTTATACTCTATCAGTAACTCCTTTATCTCTTTAGAGTGTTCCCCTTTCAATTCCTGATCTTCAATCTTCTTAGGGACTATATAAAAATATAGTTTCTCATGTTTCATTCCATCTAATAACTTTCTCCCATCCCCAAAATAGATTCTAGAATTGGTACATACTTCACTCTTAAGAGGTTCCTAAATGGACAAAAAATTATACTTCATACCGTTTGTAACAATAGTATACACATTCTTTCAACCATCATGCAAAGATTGAAGGTCATACAACCAATGCTACCCAATAAGATATGACATATATCCATAGACATAATATCATACAAGACTTCATCATAGTAATTGCTAATTTTTAATTCAAGCATGCATTGTTCACTTACCAGTACTGTATGATCATCTTGTATCAATGCTATTTAGTATGGGTTTGGGTATTTTATTCTCTGCAACTTTAGTTTATACACCATCTTTTTAAAGGATAGGATATCTAAGATGCCACTATGTATGTTAACTTTAGAGACCTTACCTTCCACTTTACATCTTGTCTTGAATAGATTCCTCCTCTATAAGGGCTCTTTATTCAAATCATCTTGACATTTAAGGCTCTTCTAATTATCAAGGTTTGTCAAACTTCTTCTTGATTGTCCTTCACCAATACCGATCTGATATCTATTCTTCTTCAATAAAGTTTTTTCTTTTGCTACTTTCTACTCTTCTTCCATAATTTCCTTTCTTGCATTCAAAAGCTCAGTGAAATGTTATTCCACACTTGAAATAAATACCCTTAAACATTTTATTATCATCTCTCCTCTGACTTGCATTTATGTATCCATCATGTCCTTCATTCCAGTATGAATTTATATAATTACTCGAGTAGGAATTATCCTCCTTATCTTCTTCTCTACCTTTGTTCAAATCCAAGAAAGATCTACCACATCTTCCCCTCTAAAATATTCCACCTCTTCCTCTCTATCTCTCTTCATGCCTTTTGTTCAATTTATCCACAAATTTCAAAGCGTACTGATATGCTTCTTGAGTACTACTCATCCTAATCAAACCTATTGGAGATTTGCCAGCAAGCCAGTGCTGACTATATGTTTGTCATTGATGAAAACATATGGTAAGTAGCATGCATGGAAGACTTATGAAGTAATATTTTATTATACGCATCATGGACATGTTATCAGCATGATATCATGGATGCAAAGATTAATTGTTAGTGCAGATAGTTATCTAGCAACTTGTGTCAGCAGTGTTCCTGACAGAGTTAAAGGCAGTGTTCTGGACTGATTTTCTATACAGTTATCATGGAGCCTTGCACGCTTGGATATGTGTTGGAGACATGTTAGTGATGTTATATTCATAGACACAGAGTCTGGTGTGTAGTAGAAGTGAAGCTATGCAGTCACTATTCACCAGTTGCAGTTTCTTGTGTTTCTTCAGAAGAGCCGATAGAGATTATATTGGTACATGAGTTGCACCTATCATTACAGTATGCATGCTTGGATTAGTGATTGGAGAAGAGTTATGAATGTTTGGTTAAGAGCACATGATGTAATTCATCTTAAGGAGAAAGTATCAATTAATTTGGTAGAGCCAACAGTGTGTAGCGTGCATCTACACTTATTGATTTAGACAGGTCCTAGTTTGTGTTGCATGCTTAGTAGAGCTGACATAAATGTTATTGGAGAGTGTTATTATTTCTCTAATATGATTTCAAGGTGGTTCTAATAGTTCACCTTGATTATATCATTAAGAGAGAAGATACTTATAGCTGGTCATTTGTGATTGCTAGAAGTGTGGCACAGAGATAAGAGCAGAGCAGAGGGTGTGAAGTATTGTGTCATCAAGAAGAGGTCTATGTGACAGAGAAGATTGATTGTGCTATTCATTGGAACTGATGAAGACAATAGGTTTACCTTGTAGTTCACCAAGATCTAGATATAGTGTGTATCTATTATTCAAAAGGTTGCAGCCTTCACCCCTTTGAGCAGTGAACTCTCAGACAGTGCATCCTCACCCCTAACAGGGTCAATCATAAAAGACTCCTAATAGGGTTCAACCTTTGACCAGGTCACTGTACTTATTGCATTGTAAAGATCAACTCCTAACAGGGTTGTAAGATCTTCCAACAAGGATCATTATACTCTAGTGTAGATTATTAGTTGGTGTTAATTCCCACTAGGGTTTTTACCTATTTGGGTTTCCCCATAACTGAAATATTGGTGTTGTGTTCAAGTGTTCTTTCATTGTGTTTATGATTAAAGCTTAAGTATACTTAATTGGATAAATAATTGAAACTTGTAGATAACTAATGCACCCCCCCCCTCTCTCAATTATCTCTTGGGACTATTCCTAACAATTGGTATCAAAGCCAAGTGCCTCAGTGAGAAAGTTTAACAACTTGAGGTTGATCAGATGGCATACCTCAAAAAAGAAAGTCCTAAGTTTGATGGAGAGAATTATCTCAACTGGAAGAACAAGATGATGACACATTTACAATGCATTGCTTTTGAAGTTTTTGAAGTCATTGTCAAAGAAGTTAAAGTTACATCTCTAGCAAATCTATCAAAGGAAGATGCTACTGATAGGCATAAGGATTTGTTCTATCAGAATACAATAGCCAAAGAAACCCTTATCAGCACCTTATCTGATAGTGAGTTTTCAGAGATAAAGAAAGTAGACATAGCTTACAAGATATGGAAGCACCTAGAGTACATGTTTGAAGGAGACAAAGAAAGCGCGCAGAAAGACATGGAAGAAAAAATACAATACATTGGAGATGCTACCTAAAGAGACAAAAGAGCCTACAATCAAAGAGTTAATGAAGTGGTTGCTGGAATTAGAAACAATGGTGGAGAAATCTCAAAAGAAGACATCATGGATAAGATGATGACTACCTTGACACCAAAATATGAGAGCAAGATAAACATCCTTGATGAGACTATGCAATTCTCAAAAAACTTCAAAATAGAGACTTTAATCAGCAAGATTGCTGCATTTGAGATATCAAGTTTGAAGACAGAGCCTAAAAGTGAAACTACCTTCAAAGATTCAGTCCATGGTAAGAAATCCTTGTACACCTCTAGGTAGAAATATAGGCCCTCTTCAATCTCTGAAATTTTCAGCCTCTAACTCTTTGTGGAAAATTACTTATACGGCCTGGAATAGGAACCAAATTTCTAAGCAAGGCCGAGCTCCTCCTAGGCCATGCTGAGCAACCAAGACCATGCCAAGTTCCATTAAATACATCAAAACCAATTACCCAAGACCCAAGTAGGTTTATCAAACTCTTCCAAACCCCTCACATATGAAAATAAGTCCACATGACTCCATCAAATCTCCCAAACATGCAGGATAGCCAACTACCTTGGGATGCTCCTACATCAGGAATTCATTCAGAAGTATGCATAATTCAATAGAGAAAAAGTTGGATCTGATTCATATAGACCTATGTGGACCAACTCAAACAAGATCATACTATGGTGAAAGGTATTTCATTTTGTTTCTTGATGATTATTCTAGAATGATGTGGGTTTCATTCTTGAAAGATAAGTCAGAAGCATTTGAGAAGTTCAAATTATTCAAAGATAAGGTTGAGAATGAATCTAGACTAAAGATAAAGTGTCTAAGATCGAATAGAGGAGGAGAATTCACCTCTGATAGATTCTATGAGTACTACAAATAACATGGCATAAAGAGACAATTGAATGCACCTAGAACCCATCAGTAGAATGGGATTGCAAATAGAAGGAATAGGATCATCCTTGATACAGTGCACACCATCATGATTGAAGGAAAATTTGCACACACCTATTGGAGATATGTGGTCAATAAAATAGTCTATACCATAAATAGAATACAATTAAAGCCTGGTATGGACAAGACAACTTATGAACTATGGTTTGGTTATGTTCCCACAGTGAAATACTTGAGAATCTTTGGAAGAAAGTGCTACATCAAGAGAGATGAAGCAATAGGAAAGCTTGATGTGAGAAGCGATGAAGGTATTTTCCTTGGTTACTCTACTAAAAGAAAATCTTATAGATGTTTTAATTTGAGATTGAAGAAGATCATTGAAAGTACTCATGTTAATATTGATGAAAAGTTTATGGTTCAAGAAATCTATCATGATTATTCACCTATGATTGAAGAAGAACCCAGTCCTTCCACTAGTGAGATAGTTGTTGAGGAGATGTTTGACAGTATTGATGTATTATTCAATGACCCTAAAACAAGTGAAGAAGAAACTCAGAAGGTAGATGGGATAGTATCACCTAAAGTTCCAAAGTTGACATCTAGATATCACTCTAAGGATGACATCATTCGAGATCGGAGAAGCAAAGTTAGAACAAGCTCAAAAGAAAAGAGTTCAGTAAGAAATGAGGTAGTATATTTACTATCTCAGATTGAACCTTTAAGTGTTGAAGATGCAAGTAATCATTCAGATTGGCATGATGCTATGAAAGAAGAACTAGATCAAATTATCAAGAATGATACTTGGGAACTAGTCCCAAGACCTAGTGTTAAGAATGTGATTGGAACAAAGTGGATATTCAGAAATAAGAAGAATGAAGATGGTACAGTAGTAAGGAATAAAGAAAGGTTAGTATGTAAGGGATATGCACAAAGAGAAGCTGTCAATTATTTAGACACATTTGCACCATTGAGTAGATTAGAAACTACTAAGTTGTTTCTAGATTATGTAACATTCAAAAACTTCAAAGTTGATCAGATGGATGTTAAGTCAGCATTCTTGAATGAAGAGATAAAGGAAGAAGTATACATTGAGTAGCCAGAAGGATTCACCTTATCAAACAAGCCTAATATAGTATGTAGATTGAAGAAAGCCCTCTATGGACTTAAGAAAGCCCCTAGAGCTTGGTATGAGAGACTTGATGGATATCTAAGAAAAATTGGATTTAAGAAATGAGTAGCAGATTGTAATCTATTCATAAAAGAGACATCTGAAGGTTTACTACTTGTAGCTATATTTTTTCATGACATTATCTTTGGGGGTAATGACAAACTCAATACAAAATTTTCTAAGGATATGCAGAGCGAGTTTGAGATGAGCCTGATTGGTCCTATCAAATACTTTTTGGGATTAAATGTGTAGTAGACAGAGAAAGGTATTTTCATAAATTAGTCTAAGTATGTGAAAGAGATATTGAAGAAGTTCAAGATGGATGACTGCAATCCAGTGGGTACACCTATGATAACAAGATGCAAGCTTACAAAAGAAGATGATTCTCTAGCAGTAGATACAACATTGTATAAGTCTATGATTGGTAAACTCACATATCTTACTCTAACTAGACCTGATATTTCTAATGCAGTTGGCATATTTGGGAGATTTGTAGTAGAGCCTAAACAAAGTCACCTCATGGAAATAAAGAGAATATTTAGATATCTACAGGGCGCTATAGATTATGGTCTATGGTATCCTAATTCAGAGAATGTTGAGCTTCATGTGTATATAGATGCAGATTGGGTAGGATGCGTGGATGATAGAAAGAGTACATCAGGAGGAGTAGTATTTCTTAGTGACAGACTTGTCACTTGGACAAGCAAGAAGCATAATTGTATTTCTCAGTCAACAACAGAGGCAAAGTATGTTGCAGCAACTTTGAATTGTTCTACAATTGTTTGGATCAAGCAGATGGTAAAGGATTTTGGATTTCAGATTGATTATCCTATTGTTATTCATTGTGATAACACTAGCATTATCAACATGTCAAAGAATCATGTGATGCATGCAAAGGAAAAGCACATAGAGATTAAGTATCACTTCCTTAGAGAGAAAGTGGTAGAGAAAGAAGTCAAATTAGATTATGTGAGTACAAAGGAACAACTAGCAGATATATTCACAAAGCCTTTACCAAAGGATACTTTTGAGTATCTCAAGGAGAAGCTAGGAGTAATTCCCTTCCCTGAAGCTAGGAGTAGTACTAGAGCTTAAATGTTTGGCACCCTTTGCCATTGATGTCAAAGGGGGAGTAGTATATAGTCATGAAAAATGGTAGTAAAAGAGGAGTTCATACAGAATTAAGAAGGAATAATATGTAGCAGCAA
The DNA here is from genome assembly GCA_027943335.1 of Chamaecyparis obtusa. NCBI lineage: Eukaryota > Viridiplantae > Streptophyta > Pinopsida > Cupressales > Cupressaceae > Chamaecyparis > Chamaecyparis obtusa. The sequence continues at coordinate 8,869 of BSBK01009532.1, forward strand.
GGGGGAGTAGTATTCAGTCATGGAAGTAGTTTAGTTGAGGAAATGGAGAATTTTATAAAATAATTACTCATTTGGATTGGTGGTGTTTTTCATTCCATATGTTGGCATCAATGCCAAAGGGGGAGATTGTTGGAGATTTTCCAGAAAGCTAGTGTTGACTATATGTTTGTCATTGATGACAACATATGGTAAGTAGCATGCGTGGAAGACTTATGTAGTAATGTTTGAGTATGTGTAGCATGAACATGTTATCAACATGATATCATCAATGTAGAGGTTAATTGTCAGTACAGATAGTTATGTAGCAACTCATGTCAGCAATATTCCTAATAGAGTTATAGGCAATGTTCTGTGAGTGATTGTTCGTACAGTTATCATGGAGCCTTGTGCACTTGGGTATGTGTTGAAGACATGTTAGTGATGTTATATTCATGGAAGAAAATTCTGGTGTGTAGTATAAGTGAAGATATGTAGTCGCTATTCACCAGTTGCAGTTTCCTGTGTTTATTTAGAAGAGGCGAAAGAGGTTATATTGGTACAGGAGTTGCACCTATCATTACGGTATGCGTACTTGGATTGGTGATTGGAGAATAGTTATGAATGTTTGGTTAAGAGTGCTTATTGTAATTCATCTTGAGGAGAAAGTATCAGTCAATTTGGTAGAGCCGACATTGTGTAGCGCGAGTCTACACTTATTGATTTAGACAGGTCCCAATTTGTGTTGTGTGCTTAGTAGAGATGACATAAATGTTATTGGAGAGTTTTATTTTTATCTAATATGATTTAAAGGTGGTTCTAATAGGCCAACTTGATTATATCATTTAGAGAGAAGATACTTATAGCAAGTAATTTGTGATTGCTAGAAGTGTGGCACAAAGATAAGAGTAGAGAAAAGAGTGTGAAGTATAATGTCATCAAGAAGAGGTCCATGTGATAGAGAAGATTGATTGTGCTATTCATTGGAACTAATCAAGATAGCAGGTCTACCTCGTAGTTCACCAAGATCCATATATAGTGTGTATATGTTATTCAAAAGGTTGCAACCTTCACCCCTTTGAGCAATGAGCTCTCAGATAGTGCATCCTCATCCCTAACAGGGTCAATCATAAAAGACTCCTAATAGGGTCTGACCTTTCACCAAGTCACTATACTTATTGTATTGTAAAGATCAACTCCTAACAAGGTTGTAAGACCTTCTAACGAGGATCATTATACTCTAGTGCAGATTATTAGTGGGTGTTAATTCCCAGCAAGGTTTTTACCTATTTGGGTTTCCTCGTAACCAAAATATTCATGATGTGTTCAAGTGTTCTTTCTTTGTGTTTATGATTAAGGTTTAAGTATACTTAATTGTTTAAAAAATTGAAACTTGTAGATAATTGATTCACCCCCCCCCCCCCCCCCTCCCAGTTATCCCTTGGGACTATTCCTAACAAAACCAACCTCATCTTGTATAGACATCTTCAAACCATTTAGATAGCTAGAAACTTTCTCTTTAGCATCATCAACATGTCTAGATATGATGTCCAACTGATAGAAATTTTTTATTTAATCCTTCACACTTGAATCCTTCTATCTCAGATTCTACAACTTTTGAAATAAATTAACCTGATAATCTGTTGGAAAAAACTTATCCTTTAACTTAGTCACCATCTTATCACAAGATTTGATATTCTCATAACTTCTTCTCTGTCAATATGTCTGCAGGTGTCCCCACCATAATCATGCATGTATTTCTAACTTTGTGCAAGATACTTCACCTTCTTGTCTTCAATTATACCTTCAAAATAAAAGTATTTCTCCATATCGGTAATCCAATCAACTAACTCATCAGCATCTATACTACCAAAATAATCTTCTAGAATGAAGTGGGGCCTTTTTTCACACTTGTCGAGGTACTCAAGAGTCTCTCATCTCATTTCAAGAGTATGTATGTATGTATGTATGCATGCATGCATGCATGTATGTGTGTGTGTGTGTGTATGTGTATATATATAAAAATACATATTTGTATGTATATACATACATACATCATGTATATGTACATACATATATATGTATATGTACATAAATATGTGTGTGTGTGTGTCTAAAAGTTGTTGAGAATAAATAAACATCTTTTCTTCCTATTCTTAAAAGTAAATGCTATGTAGAAATAATGAGAAACAAAAGGTTGGATGAATTTTTCATTTCAATGAGGTTTGTTGTGATTGAAGACTAGGAATAAAGGGAGATTTATACATAGGAAATATGAGACTGCAAGACATGCAGAGGAATTTTTAGAGGTAGATGAAGAAGTAAGAAGGGAGGACATTCTAAGTCAAGTTATTTATTTTTTGACAACATTAATTTCAAGATTTTGGATGAAACTCTTATAAACTTTTGATGTCCAATGAGGAAAAAATATGGAATAATGTTGCTAGTTTTAAATTTGCTGAGATATAAACTTATATGGCTAAGTTGAAGGAATGGATAGAGCATGATAGGTTTGGCCTCAATATGGAGGTGTATCAAAATTCAATTTTTGTTTTTTGTTAGAAAGATGACATCAATACTTATAATTGCCTAGATATATTTTTTTTTTTTTTCTTAGTTTACTATTTTTCTATAAGCATTGAACATAGAAGTTTATATATGGTGAAAAATCTATGTTTAGTAAAATAAAGAATGTGAAGTCATATTAAAATCAATATGTAATAAAATTATAATCATTGGAAATATGTTTTTGACTCGTATCATAATGCGTCTAGAGTTTTTAAATGAATTAATTCGATCCCCAAAAATTTAAAGTCAATTTAATTTTTTGTTAGCATTTTGATAGGTGTGAAGTAAACTCCATTCCAGGTATGACTAAGGAGTAGATAGGCTATATCATAAATTTTTTGATCTAACCATTTCTAATTTATTCATTCAAAAGGGACCTCTCAAGGCTTAAATCATCATATTTTCTTTAAAATGTGTGATTTTAACAAAAATCAAGATGTTTAAAAAAATGTAACTCACTATTGTGGGGTGCCCAAGCATGGATGTTTGGATTTCATCTCAACATTGAAATGATTAATAAATTCCTCCTTTAGGTTTATTTGTACAAATAATTATGAAATTTTAGAGTAGATGATACAGATAGATTAATAGCACATGCACTTGGGAAATTTGTGTAGTGATATTGTTCCTTATAAGGAGTAAAATTAATTATCTATTCTAGGATATATGTGAAAGTTGAAATATGAAAATCCATTAAGAACTCCATTAAGGTGAATGTCAACTATGGGAGATTGGATTTAGGATTTTTATTATGAGTGCTTTCTTATCAAATGTTTCAAGTATTGAAAGGTCATAAATATTTACAAAATATGTAATGTGAAATAAGTGAATAGGAAGTTAAGGATCAAAATTGGATTTTGGAGAGGAGAATCCCAAGGATTCCTTGGTAGATAATCAAATCTCTCTCTTAGTAGAGAATAAATTTATTGAACAATGGAAGGAGGTCATATCTAATGTGATGATAACTTAAGAGAGATCATCACAACTGTTATAGAAATATATATGGAGGTTAAGGGGTAGTAGATTACTTCTTCCCACATAATAAGATAGGAAATGAGTTCATAAGGACATATGGATATACACATGAGCATAGATATTGGGTGAACATCACCTCTTTCTCTAATTAAAAAGAAAATTCAATAGTAAGGAAATTCCTTAGTTGTAATTTATTTTGTTCAAATATAAATTACATTGTTCTTATGGATAAATATCAAATCGCTAATTAATTTTATTTTAAAATAGTGATTGCATATTGGAAATAATATGAAATGTTTCAATAACATTCAATTTTAGTGAAATTTATATTAAATATTTAAATGAATATGTAGGGCTTCTTTATTTTCAAAGGATAATAATAATTTTTATGAGCATAAGAAAAAGATACAAAATTAACATTTTATGTATTGCATTGAGGATTGTACTAGCATAAATATCTTACATATATCTATCTAAATATCAGTCTCGAAGTACCTATCTATTCCCAATAACAACTTCAACAAAGTAACCTTGAGACAATGCTAGTTGTTAACACCCTAGTATTATTATTTACTGCCATTGTTATTATTATTATTACTATTTCAAGAAATATATAGATCTGTGTAAATATAATTTTTTAAATTTTATTATTTTAAAATATCATATAATATGATGTTTTAAATTTTATTCATTTTAAAATATCATATAATTATCAATGGACCATTAGAAGGTGGGATAATGCTTCCTATCCCAAAAAAAAAATCCTAATTATAGGATATATAGACTTTAAAATATCCAATCAAAACAGAACATTTTGATAGCTTAAAATCCTTTAAACTTTTTTTGAAATCTAAACAATACGACCAATAATATAACTAACCTATCCCTCTTTTTAATAATTGAGATTATGTCAAGAAACTGTTGTTCTATTTTAAAATAGGTCATTACTTCAAACTGCGCGGTGATCTTTACTACATTTGCCATTTTAGGCATTTCTATTTTTAAATTATGCTTTCTGTATAGACTTTTCAGGCAGAAACGAATCATAATCCAACTGGATTGACGGGTTGAAAATGAAAAACAGACAGGTGCAATTTCCATACCGTTGCACGATGTATCTTGGATAAGAACAGCGAAGAAAGGCGTTTTAATCAAAATGAAACAGAAAGGAAAGTGGATAATGGTGGTACTGGACGATACTACATTTTCGGTTTTCACTTAGCAAATTTTCAGGCAGCAGAGTTGAAAAATAACAAAAGACACCCGAGATTGCAGGCTACATAATGTTGCACGATGTAGAACTTATCAATGGCTGAAGGAATAGGAAATGCGTACTCAGATATCCGACAGCTATAAAAGGCTAGACATGGGGAAACAGAAGAAACACCGAAGGAACCTGCGGGCCTCTGACGAATCATAAAATATAATCATGATGATGGGTGGAAAATCTTTAATTGCTTCAGTTTGCATTATACTGATGGTGCTGATTGCAAAACAAACGCAATCAAAAAGGGTGGTGAAATGCACAGGTTCGCGATTCGCGAGGTGTAATGGACAGAGACTATCCTGTCCCGATCAGTGTGAAAATACCTGTCAGATGGACTGCGAAACCTGCAAAGCCGTCTGCAGTAAGTGTTATTTAATCAATTATTAGGTGTAAAAATTAGACTTATGCTTTTGTGTTGGATGAAGAAAATAATGTATGTTGTCGCAGGCTGTGATAAACCAGGGGGTGTATGCCAGGATCCTCGCTTCATCGGAGGAGATGGCATCATGTTCTATTTTCACGGCAAGAAAGAGCAGGACTTCTGTTTGGTGTCGGACTCAAACCTGCACATCAATGCGCACTTCATGGGAAAGAGAGGAGAGAGAATGGGAAGAGACTTCACATGGGTTCAGTCCATCGGCCTTCTCTTCCAGGGAACACACAGACTCTTCCTCGGAGCGAAGAAGGTGGCCACGTGGGACGATTCCATTGACCAGCTGGCTATTGCTCTTGATGGCAAATCCATTCTGCTGCCCCAAGAGGAGGGAGCTTCTCTATCTGTCTCCCCCTTGAAAATGAATATTACTCGCCAAAACCCTAACAATGAGGTGAGTGTCGAAGTGGAGGACAAGTTTAAGATAACAGCACGCGTTGTGCCCATCACTCCAGAGGAATCTCGGGTCCACAAGTATGGAATTACCTCTGACGACTGCTTTGCGCATCTGGAGCTCAGCTTCAAATTCTATTCCCTCAGCCCCCATGTGACTGGTGTTCTTGGACAGACATACGCAGCAGACTTCATAAGCCCAATCAATGTGGACCTGCGAATGCCAGTAATGGGAGGTGAAGCGAACTATCTGAGCAGCAATCTGTTCGCCACTGATTGCAAAGTTTCTCGATTCCGAGGAGGGGAAATAGAAGAGAAGAACCACCACTTCTCCATTCTTGACCTCAACTGTGCTGGTAAGCCGGGTGGCAGTGGAATGGTCTGCCGTAGGTAGACACATTCCACATATACACTTTTCACGCTTCACGCAATAAGCTCCCCACCGCCAATAATTATCTTTCATGAATGCCGATTTCAGGCAATAAGTAACCATCAATAATAAATCTTATTATCAATCTACTGATATGTTAATTTTCGGTTCAGTACACGCATTTCGCATTCTCCTTCTTTTCTCCTCATTGGCTCCATTCTCTATTTTTTTTAAATGTAATATACACTAAAGAGATATCATTTTAAAACAAGCAATGCAAAGGTCTACCTAGAAGTAGGATGAGGAGGCTCATGTTAAGTTACAATGATTTCTAGAATAAGCCAAAACAAATTGAAACATGAGAATAGATGAGATATAGTAGATGTTATAATTGTTCATATAATAAGATTAAGAACTGCATATTAAACAAGTGGTCAGGTACTTGCCTTTAGTTTTATAAATAAATGTAATTTTAATTTTGATTTATATGTAAAGTGAATTTTTAATTATAATAATTTATAACTAAGTTTAATTTTAATTTTAATTTATATGGAAAGTAATTATTTAATTATAAATTATTATAAAATTGTTATAATTATAGTTCTAATAATATTTTTTTATTTTATAAATAATTATAAAATATAAATTATAATTAATTTAAATTATAAAATAGTTATACTTATAATTAATTTTAATATTTAATATTTAGGTCAAATAACTATTTTTCAACAATATTATAATGTTATTCTATTATATCTAAATTTATATAACATATATTAAAATAAATTCAAAAAATATTCAATATTTTATAATATAACAAAAGTAGTCAATATTATTTTAATATAATATGATACAAATTACACATTAGAATTTTGGTAAAAAAATTGTGAAAAAAATTAAACAAAATCAATTAAAATTTTCAACAAGGAACAATTTTAATAATATTTTATATAGTTCACATAACTTATAATTATTTATTATAAATAATACATATTATTATCACTAATTCATAAGTTAATTAATATAAAATATATAATGAAAATGTTAAGTTTATTAATATTTAGATTATAATTATAATTTATGTTATAATTTATATAATCTAAATATATAACATCTAATCATAATACATATAACAAATTTTATTATTCAATTTAATAAACATTAGTTAATAAATAATCTATATCCAAAACCATGCATTTATATTATAACATATTTTTAAAAATAAATATGAATTATTTTAAGGGCATGATAAAGTATTTGTCCCTATAATATTGCCTTGAAAATCCATGTATAAGCTCTAAATTAATTTTGTTGAATTATAAACATAAAAAATGTCCATGTATACTATATAAATTATTAATTTTGTAACAAATTTGATAAAAATAATAATTTTAATTGGTAGAAATGTGATTTTTTAATCACTAGTTAATGGGAAATCCAAAAATAGATGTAATAGTACATGCATAGCCTATCAGTAAGTACTAATAAGACAAAACTATGAATGCTAAGTTGAGAGTAATATTTTCAATATATTATCTATATTATTACTTCTATCAAATTTTAAAAAAATTAAGAATCAAGTAATTTATGGGGAGTTTGACAGGTGGGATGGCTTGCAGGCGGTTGATCTCACCCCCTAGCTTGCACAGGTACCCAAGATATAGGTTGTTGGGCGCTGGGCTAGGTCTCGGGGACACCCCCATGTATAAAAATAAAATAAAATAATCAAGTAATTTTTTGAATATTTTAAGTCAATTAGGAAGACATTTTAGAAAAATAAAACAAATGAAGAAAACAATTCAAAAATAAAGAATCTAAAAATAGGAAAAAATGTATTTGTCTAATAAATAGGCAAGATCAATGGCAAGAAGGTACATAATGCAATATAACTCAAAGATGCAACCTTTCAAGAATCACAAGGTAGCTTATGGAGCTCTACTTAAATTGGGGGTTGTTTCTTGAAAAACATATCTTCTCAGGAATGTGCATTTATTTTATGTATTCAACATGTTTTTGTATGTATTTGCTAAGGTCCTTTCGCTAGGTGAAATTTGAGATATTATGTGTACCATTGTAGATAAAATGTAATAAGGGGGAGGGGATGTTAGAATAATATTCAACATATTACATTGTTGTAAATTACATGATTCTTTATGTGATTATCTATCTTGCATTGTTACAATTAGAATAATTATTTTCAATCATATTTGAAAATAATTTTCCTTCATTAAATAAATGTATGAAGCATTTTATCTTTGCCAAAAAAATACTATCACAATAATAAGAAACACACTATATACAAATAGGACAAGAAAATCAATATATCCCAATTTCAAGTTAGTTAACATTGATTGCCATTAATAACTTCAAAAAAAATTTAAATACTAACTGTATAAAATTCAATCTATTTTATCAAATAAAATGAAGAAAACATCCTTAAGTACAATTTTAATACATTTTATAAACTTTATAGAAAAAATATTAATTAATTGATATCTTTATAAGTAAATAATTGGCTATAAATTACGGCCTTGTTACACCAAAGGTGTTTCCTTAATTGAAATGGAAGACCTGATGTTATAAATCAATGGTCCACAATTATGGAGAGCTATAGACAATTATTGGGACTTCTATGGCCATTGATTTTTTTTTGCCCATTTTTATGCAATTTTTTGAGCTCTCTTACCATCCATAGTGCACTACACGAGACCATGACTTAGTTATTTTTTATGTTTTGACTTTGGGATGGATAAATAGAGAGATTGCTAAGCTTCATCTATAATATATTGTTGACCAAATTTCAAAAAATGAAAAACAAAACAGATTTTCACAAAATTTTTACCTTTTATTTTTCATGATGATTTGTACATTTGATGATCGAAAACCACAAAAAAATTGCAAAATAATCACTATATTTTTATAAATTTAGAAAATAAAAATTGACAACCTTGTTTTTTTTGAATTTGTGTTTGATACATTTTAGATGGAGCTTATCACCTAAAAAGATGCACAAGGGGTTTTTTTTAAAAAAAATCTACACATATTTTCTTTGATCGTCTTGACTATGGTGAGAAACACTTCATTAACACTAATAGTTTTCACGCTAAGGAGATGATTGACAGTGATTATGCATCAAATACGATTTGAGAATCGAAGGAAATCATTGCACTTAAGGCACCAGCTACACAGAGACTTCTGTGCAACCTCTTCAATTAATGAGGTATGGCCTACAAAACCTAGCAGGCGCCGTCCTACTAGGCACATGAGTGTAGATTGCATTATGGGCTGCTGCGAAAAAGAACTTGTACCAATATCACAGGGCCAAATAAGTTTGGTCTACTACCCTATCTACTGGCTGTGCAAAACTCCATCACATCACATTAGTTCGATTCAAGTACATAATCTATTGTTGAGCGCACTTATCTCCCACATATTTTTTCAAATGTCCTGTAAATTTCACTTCAGATCATGGCCGCCTCTGTTCTGTCACTTATCCTGTAGTTACTGTTGTGAATGGACTGTACACCACCACCCACTTCGCCTACAAATAGAAAGAACACTCATAAAATTAAACTACTTATCACAAAGTATTGGAAGTGAACTCACATAACACAACAGCAATAGGAGCTTGAGAAATCTACGGTACTCTTTTACACTCTGAACCCTTATTCCCTCGTACATACATATTGCTAGAACTTACAATCTCTTGCCAATTTTTCCTTATGTATATATGTACTAGAAGAAGCTATATCAGATGAAATCTGCAAATTTTGTTTACTTGTCTAGATTTTAGATCTGATTTTGTTTCGTACTATGGAAAAAGCTACAGCAGTAGGCCTAACTCCCACTAGAATAGAAAAAGATAGAAGTTGCAGATATCATTTTGGAAAACTGTAAACATGAACAAACAGAACATAACCCAAGATAATGTATCAATTAGTTTAAATGCCAACACAGATCAATTTTTTTCAATGGAGCCATAACGATTTAAATCATCTAAGATTTAGAATTAGGAAAAGCTACATGAATCTACATAAGAGGAGTAGTGGACTTAAATTTGCCAGAATGCATTGTAAATTTGAGAAAGCTAAAAGATTAAAGATTATGAAGAATTCTTCCAACGGTATGAGGTACCATTTGGTGAAGAAAGAAGGCTATTATAGTTTCTCATCAACAAAACCCTATTAGCCGATCTATTTGTTTCATTGGACAACTTGCTTTTTCTCTTTTTACTGGACTGTATTTACTTTAAGTGTGCTTTTCCAAAGTATCCTATCTTTCATTTAATTTTGATTGCGCTGTATTAGATGCCTTAAACGTAACCACACTTAACAAGCCAAATTTATTAATTTTCCCCTCTAACAAAAATATGGAGAGAGATATTAAGACATTTGAAGAGAGTTTTTTATTTTCTTGTATGGATAGGTGGAATAAGTTAGTAAATGTAATTTAAAAATTGTTTGATTTATATATTTATATATATTCAATTTAATAATAGCATCTATTGATAATTTCTATTCCATTTATAATTATATATTAAATTTAATTATTTTATATAAATAAAATACTAATAAAATTAATAGTATACAATTATAAAATTATATATTTAAATATATTTTCTATTTAATTTAATTTCATATAATACTATATTGTAATAATTATAATAAATATAATGTATAAATTAATTATATATTTAGAACTTACTAAATATTTTATTTTAATTTTTTTAATAATTATTTTATTATAATATATATTAAAATACTATTATATTAATTTACATTTATTTTATTTAACAACTTAATTGCATTTAAGATGAACCTTATAATAATTTTTAATTTGTTAATATAAATTTCCTAATCAATCAATATTGTTTGTAGTTGTTCATTACACTTTTCCTTAATTTACTTTAACAAATAAATAAAGAAAATTAGCTTTACTTTGTTAGTAGAGTATATTCTCCATTACAAGTCAAATATCTTCTGGACAGAGACATGTGTTCAACTTCCTTGAAATGTGCCTCTCACACAACAGATAGTTGGTGCCCACCTCTGACACACAGGAATATGAGTGCCCAATAGTCATGACTCGTAACTCTATTCAATGCAAGGCAAAGTAAGGGATGGAAAAAATTCAAGAGTCATACCCTTTACGGTAGATGTTAAAAATTCTTCAATAGAAATTTCTATGAGATTATGTAATGTACCAAAAATAATTTGACATGAAAATGCAATGATAGATAGCTTTTAAGCTTGATAAATTAATCATTGACCAGGATATATTATCGACACAGACCATGTCAGCGCATACAAGGATTTAGGCTAGACAAATTCAGACCATGAAGAAGTTTCTACTGGTGTTGAGATGGATGAAGATGCTAGAAGATTCCAATGTCAGCCATCAAGAATGATCTACAAACAACTACCATCTAGAATGATCTACCTCACCTACCTTACCAACATTTATGAATGTATTTCTCTATAAATTAATAGATGAAGGCTTGTGTTTAGCAAAGCTTGTATTTGGGTTTCTCCTTTGTGCCTTATTTTTTAATCATGACATCAAAGCCAATGGTAATGAATGGGGAATGCTTCAGTTTATAGAATTCTTCTTTGTGGTTAGATTGCAAGTAGAATCTCTTAGTTTCATTGCAGGGTGTGCAAGGATGTCATAGCAATTAATAAAAACTTTTAGTAGAGAAAAACTTCTATAAGAGTGCTCCAATTTCCAATGTTTTTAATTAGGGTAAAATCAAGTTTTGAAGGGGCCCCAAAACCCTATACAAGTAGATTTTGGCAGGAATCTGAGACCTAGACAAGATGAAACACTTTTAAAGAGTATATATTTTACACCAGCAGGCCAAAGACAATAAACAACCAGAAACTAACAAGGATGAAGCACAAAAGCCCCAGCCACCATGAAAATAGGTCTAAGCCTCACATTATTAAGTTTACTGGAGTATTAAAACTCCCCATACAGAAATGCAGGGTTTTGACATGGAACCCAGAACCAACAAGACCAACACCAAAGAACAATATAGCCCTAAATCCTACCTTTAACCCTAACCAAAAATACTCACCATCTAGGATGGGCCCTTGAAAACTATCAGCATCCACCTGCAAGCACCAACTAGCCACTAGCAACAAACAAACCCAAAAAGATAAAAATAAAGGAAAACCAAGGGCTCCCTCTTCCTCAGCTTTGATAATAGAGTTGATACCCATTAGCACCAAAGGAGCACCTTCAATACTGAATTGGCACCTCACCATAGCCCATTCTACTAGAAAAACTAAAGGGCCAACCCCCTGCCAATTCTAGCTTGTCATCTTGTGGTTACATGAAGGAAGAGCTCACACTCGACCACTAGCAACCTCCTCCCAACAATCACAAACCACCTCAATAGGATAAACATCCACCTCAATTGGATCTTCCACCTCAATAGGAAGAAAGGGAGAAAAAAACTAAGGTAAAGAAAGACTCCACCACCAGGAAGCCACATGAAAAACACCCACCTCAATAGGGGTATAACATAGAGGAAAAAGGACAAAGGGGGAACCATCATTGCAAGATAAAGCTTCTAAAAATAGGGGATAAACAAAAACAAATAGAGCCGACACAAAGAAAAAGGAAGAGATGCGATCAGCCCATATAGGGTCCAGCCATTCAACAACCACAAAATTGACAAACCGCTATCTGAGATTTGCACAACTTCTACATTAGGGCTTCTCTTCTACATCTAGAAGATGAGACTCAGAGCAATGGGAAGGCCTCATGTAGGCATGGACTACTCGCCCCACAACCAAGTAGATAGAATGATATCCTTCCAGTGCAACCAACTCATAGCTCATCTTACCCATAGAAAATGGCAGGGAAATCCAAAACCCAATGCCACCGATATAGGAACTAACCTAGAAAAAGGAACCGGCACAAAACCCTTCAAACCCCTCACCTCCATCATCTTCATCTCCCTTAGTCACCTCATCTTTTGCAGCACCTATGCCTACAAAAGCCCCCCGGCCCCCCACCAAAAAAATCCTCCCTCCCAAGAAGATCTTCCCTCCCTTGCTACTAATCATACCTGCACATGACTTCAAACCCTCGCAAAACTTCCCGCTCACTCCTACACTGCTCTTCCCCATTCTTGGTCCAATTTCCAGTGTTATGCTTTGAAAAAGAGTGAAATCACTTTTCCAATCCTAGTTGCTTTTAATTTTATTTATTAACAAGTGAGTTTTGTCTTTGATAGTATGTGGAGCTTTGTTGTGTTTCTCACTAGTCGCTAAAGTAAGAGAAAATGAAGATCAAATAAATTTGATGAAACATGAACAAAGGAATGATGTTTCTATTGGCTGGAGGAGATTTAATGAAAATCATTGAAAAGAGGATGTTGTGATCACTGAAGCATTAGAAGAAAAGAGAAAATCACCAAAAAATGTTGACTACCCCAACTTGCAAGAAGATTGTTGTATTGTTGCAGTCAAATCTTCCATTTGTAGGATAAATTTGTTATTGTTAAAGGTTTGTTCAACTATATGCTTGCATTTTACATACTAATAATGCATAAAGTAAAAATGTTGTTGTGCTTGGTGAAGTTGTTGTTGTTGGAGGATGGTTTGTTATTTTTAAGGTTTTTTGTTTTGTGAGGTATAGAGGTTTTATGTGTCAAGTAAGGCATATAGCTTGGGAGAAATGAGTGTTTGTGATAAAATTAGTCTATTTAAATGTGACTATAAAAAGAGGTCATGTAAAATAAGATTGCTAGATGATTCTTTATCCTAGTCAATGAAGAGAATTTTGGTATTGAGGTGGTAGGATGTGCTCAAAGTCATTGGGTTACTTGAAAAGACTGATTGAAAGATGTCCCCCAAGAGGCTGATATTTTAATCTTGTCAAATTATTGTAGATAGTATTTGGGAGGATCTTAAAAAAAGGCCAATCCCAAACAATGTGCAATCACGAAGTCGAAGAATGTATTGTACCTAAGTTATTGTAAGGGGTGTGTTATCGATTGTACCTACAACCCCAAAGGTTTTTGTTTAACATATTGATGAACCATGTATCAAAAAAGTATTCCTATAGAATTGGTGTGTACAGTGGCTAGGTACCAATGTATCTTGGTAAATGGATTTCTTTTTATATGGACTCAATAATCAATTTTGATGCAGCTATAGAAGGAGAAAAATCACTAGAGATGATGAATTCCCCACTTTGACGGTTTGTAACCAGTGTGTGATTGGTTTGTGGTAATTTGAAACCACTTTTTGAGAGGTTCATGGTCATCCTTAAACCACTTTCTTGTGTGATGTTTGTGAGCTTCCTGGTGAGATTGAAACCACTTCAAAATTGTTTTGGTTAGTGGTAATCCGTAAAAACCCAAAATTGATTATGGAAGGGGAATCTGTATGAAGAATGTCATAAGTAATTGTAAATGAATACCTAACAAGGCTATAAACCAGGACCCACCATTTCTAGATTATGGGAGGATGTTGAAAATTTAAGATGATTAATTAATGGGGGATGTTAGAATGATAAATTAATCATTGACTAGGAAAAAATATTGACACGGACCATGACGGCATAGACAAGGCTTTAGGCCAAGACAGATTGAAACCATGAATAAGTTTCTAGTGGTGTTGAGGTGAATGAAGATGCTAGAAGTTTCCAATGTCAACCATCCAAAATGATATACAAACAACTACCATCCAACATGATCTACCTTACCTACATTTATGAATTTATTTCTCTGTAAATTAATAGATGAGGGCCTTCCTTTCGTAGAGCCCATCATTGGGTTTCTCCTCTATTGGTTTCTCCTCTATGCCCTTTTTTTAATAATATCTTATTAGAAGGGAAAATAATCAGACAAGATCAGAGAATAGATTATGATAGTAATACAAATTCTAATCCAAATGGGTTACATCATCTTTGTGTTATGGCCAAGAAGTATGGATGTATCGATACCAATTATCTATGATTAGGAAACTGGGTATGACTGCAACACCAGTGATGTACAGATGATTATGCAATCCACTCAAGATGTCTATATATATATTACGCTACTAGTTTGATGATAAATGACTAATGTTATTGAACATTTGGCTCACGGTGAGTTAATTGTCATTATTCTAGAGTTGAGTTGATTAGAGATTAATCAAATGTCCAATCAAATATTAATTCCAAATGAAATCCTTGATTGTGAAATAGATAATACAAAAATATGACAATATGAGCATTTCCATATGTTTTGGGCAATACTCTAATTGTATGCAACTATGGATTTGAGTCAATCTTCCTAAGTGCTATGGTATTTCCCTAAGGACAATTATGGGGTGAACCCTAATCTCCAATGAATGTCACTTTGCTAATTGAATATGTGCATCTCCTTATCACAACACACAAAACTGGTTGTCTTGATACTAAAATCGAATGATGATGTGGACACATGTGATTCCCATCCTAGTACCTTGATATTTTGACTGACATGAATATTACATTTACTATGATGGACTCTATGTTTGGTTATTTTGATTAGGTGATGAGACTTTTGAGCATATGTTAGATAATAAAACTATTTTATGAAAGTAATGAATAATTTATAGTATTGCATGAAATGGTATATATATGTATGAATGTATGTATGTATGTATGTATGTATGTATGTATATAGGTGAACCCACAATAGTGGGTTACACTTTTTACCCTGAACAAACACTGAACTCTACATTTTGAGAAAAACTTTCAGATTCAGATGCATATTGTCGTTGAACTGCTAAAAATCGGAGGATGAAGTAAATTAGAGTTTTTTAGGATTTTCTGTCTAGATTCTAAATATTTTTTATTTTATTTTTTTTGAATTTATTTGAATACTTTTTTCTTTCTCCCATGAAAACTTGTATGGTGCTGAAAACGTCATTTTCAAATAGTAACACTATTTCCATAGAGCATAACTTTTTTTGTAAAATAGATATGGATGTGATTCTTTCGAATTTCATTTTGTAACATCCATATGGAGGGCATGCAATTTTTTTGATGACATTATCACTACTATTGCATATTTTATTAATATTTGAAGTTGACTAAACCAAAATTTTGACCTACCTTGACTACATAGTGTATGCACCCTAAAATGGTCGCCTAGACTTTGGGCCCCCATTTCTCAATTTATCAAATCCTTGAATCAATATTTTCAAATATCAACAATATTAATTATATCAATTTCTTTGATCAAATCATAATCAATTCAATTTTCCTAAGGTTTGAGCCTTATTTAATTTAAAAGAGAAAAAAATAAAAAATAAAAATCTTATTTAATTAAGAGAACATGCTCCCTTTTAATTAATTAAAAATCTCTTTTAATTAAATAATAAAATCACTTTATCCTAAGTCTTTATTTAATTAAAAAGAATATTTCCTCCCCTTTTTATTAAATAAAAAGCCCCCACTTTTTCTCTTATCCTAAGTCACACAAATAAAGTATTATTCTTATTTTATAAAAAGAGAAAAAGTACTTTTTGTCTCATATGGACACTAAAGTCAACTTCTATTTTCCTATTGGAGGATATTTGTGCACAAGGATCAAACTTCTATTTTTCTCCATCATTGATTAAGTCTTTTGCCTCTTAATCTTGATCATCCATTGATTCTCATTCTTTATAAAAGAAGAGCTCTCTTCTTCATTTTGCATACACTTGAATTTTATGCTATTGTTATGCTATAGCTTTTCTAAGTCATCTTGAAGCTTTTGGAGACATTCTTGCATCAAGTTTTGAAGATTTCGAGCATCATTGGCTTTCATCTTGTATCTACATCACATCCTAGCTTGCATCATAGTTGCATCATCATGGTATCATTTCCTTTCATGTTTTAGATTAATCTCACATAGTTTAATTAAAGGGTGTGTAACTCTTTCATTTCTATTTTTATAGCCTAATTTGCATACTTACATGCTCATCTTAGATTAATTTTGCATTGAATTACATTCATTTGGATTTAATTGGGGATATTGGCACTCTTGCCCTTGTCTTTGATTTGGAATCTCTCATTGTGTTGTTGACTAGCAAGGTCATGAGTTTATAGCTCTAGCTAAGAGCAATTTTTCAAATCTTGCAACTCCATGCATAGAGAGCTATGGATCGATTTGTGAGGGCTCATTCTTGAGTTTTCTTGCATGTAATGATTCATAGAAGTGTGGTCACTTTTTCACCATATATTTTTGGTGTCCAGTATGGGGCAACCCACCTCTTGCATGCTGGTTTTGATTATTTTTGGAGCTAACCATTGTGCAGATTTGTTTGGAGATGAAAAACCCTAGATTTGAAAGATTTGATCATATCTCCCAAACAGCTTGGTGTTTTTGTCTAAAAAAAATTTTTGTAGATTGGCGGCATATCAGAAAAGCTCCAAAAAAAATTTCAAAATTTTTGGAGGTAATTTATATTTTTTATGATTTTTTCTTTATTTTTCATAAAAAAATTGATTTTTGAGGCAAATCAACATATTTTTCAAAAAATTTTACATTTCTAGAAAGGTCTTGAAATTCTATAGGGGGTCCATTCATTGTGTTTTTAATTTAGAGGTCATATCATAGCTCATTTGGTCAATTTATAAAAACTAGTCTATTTTGGGAAAATGGCTATCTAGGGCACAAATGAAAAGATCTTGTTAAAATTTTGACATTTTTGGAAAGCTCTCTATTTTTTGATAGAGATATCTTTTCTGTATTTTGGGTTTAGGGTCTGAATTCATATGGTATAAGTCCAATCTTGTTGACAAGGTCAAAAATCAAAATTAAAAAAAGGGTATTTGATGATTAGTATGCATTTATTTTTCACATGGTTCAATGCATGATGTGAGTTGTCATTTGAATTATTTTCTGGTTATTATTGTTCCTAACAATTGATTTTCAGATCTAACCACCTTAGGGTTTGCATAAGTTGAATATACATTGCATATCTTGTTTGCTTGTTTGCTTGTCTTGTTCATTTGAAGGTGCATGACTTGCTTTCATGGAAAATGTTTAAAACAAACAAAAAAAGGTGAAATCTACTAAGTGTGTTGCATTGGACTTGAGGTATTTTGTTACATCTCTACAACATTTGGATCTTGGGATTAAAATTGAACCTCTCATGTGTTTGGCTTGAGTGTTTACATGCTTTCATAAGAACACATTACAATTGATGCTCTTAATGGGAAATGAAAGAACATAGATTTGTTTTTACAAATTTGTGTAAGTGAATACTTGTGTTTAAACCTTAAGTAATTCTTGGTTCCAAATATCTCATTGAGTGATTGAGGGCATGGATTCATTCCTTGTTTACATGGGGAGTTAAATGCACCACTTTGTGGACTCACTCTATGTTTTCTTAGAAAGTTAAATATTCCATTGATTCAACCCTTTTTCATATGTGAGTAGTATTGATAAGCAACTTTGGAGTACTTTTGATTGATCTTGTTAGCTAAATTAAGTTTTTGGACTCGCTTATTTCTAATCGCCCCTCATTACCACCTTTTGGATGCAAGGTCAGCATTCATACATGGGGGAGGGGTCTACTTGAAAAGAGTGTTAAGTGTTCCACAAAGTTTCCCCCTTTTTATGATTTCTTGATCTCATTAGTTTTCTAAGGTGTGGACTCACTTTGAGTTTATGTGAGTTAAATGTTCCACTTTTGGACTCACTTTGAGTTTGTGTGAGGAGTTAAATGTTCCACTTTTGGACTCACTTTGAGTTTGTGTGAGGAGTTAAATGTTCCACCTTGTGGACTCACTTCACATTCACTTGAAGAGTTAAATGTTTCACTTTTGGACTCACTTCACATTCACTTGAAGAATTAAATGTTCCACTTTTGGACTCGCTTCACATTTTCTTGAAGGGTTAAATGTTCCACTTTTGGACTCGTTTCACATTTACTTGAAGGGTTAAGTGTTCCACCTTTAGTGCTTTAAATGCTTTTGATAGTGAATTACTTACTTTTTATTTCTAGAAGGCCTACTTGGGGACACACCACCTCAAGGGATGACCTTAACTCCTGTGTTCCGATAGAGTATAAATAGCGAAAGGTGAATCGAAAGACACCTCTTGGGAATTGAGTTTGATATAACTCTTGGCTAAGCCTCAAAGAACTTTATACCTTTGAGAAGTGAAAGAGGAGATTTGGGTTACCGTCTCCCCCCGACTGTGTGATTTCAGATTCTTCTCATCTACAGATTTGGGCCTCACGTACCTTGCGTATATCGAGGACTCCTTAGAAAATTCATGTATATTCTTGTAGACAGCTTAATAAGGTGTTGTTGTGTTCTAAGTGACTGCTAAAACATCTTCAAGAACATACACAAGTAGAACCTTTAAGGAGTAGGAATACTAAGTCACTATCTCCATTCATGCATAAGGTTGCTTTATCCCTTGCCCATTATTTGAAGACTGTTTGCTTGAACTCCTTGATTGTTGTCTTATGTGCCTATTCAATGATGAAAATCTATTGATGTACTTACTTGATCTTTTAAAACAAACTGAGTTCCTAAGTTGAAACACCAACTTTTCACAACTTGCTTGATTTCCTACCTTGTCATTAGAGACTTGTCTTGACTGCAAATTTTTGATTTTAGCCTTCTAGGGATCATTTCAATTGATTTATAAGGTTACCTTGAAAATAATTTGTCAAGTTAAAGAGTTATTCCTAGTGAAAAGTTTATCTTTAGAATTGTTGATTACACCCTTGGAGAATTTTGATCCTACTATTGTCCAAATCATTTTTCATATATCTCAATTTCAATTTGAATTTTGGCTAAATCCAACCTCCTGATTCAAAAGTGCAAGGGTATTCACCCTTTGATTTGAAGCACCTCTTTGATAGTGTTGGTGACGTCTTTTATTTTCTATCTTTTCATTTTCTCTTTGGACAATAGAGAATATTAATTATCCTAAGTTGGCATTGACACTTTGAGAGATTGACTTATCACCTAGAGTTTCTTTCTTTCATGTCAGTTACAACAAGATACCAAGTTAGTCAAGGGAAACAACCTCCAGTTGTCAGATTCTAGGTGCTGTCATGTTGCTCAACATCTCAATGAACGTTATGGTATCAATTACATAAGATGACTCTTAGTCTTCTTCTTTCCTCTCCATTTCCCATGTTCTTCTGAAGTCTTCTATTCCCATGGGAAATTCTTCTTTTTCTTCTTGATTTCTTTCCTCTTATTTTCTAGTCTACCTTCTCCTATTCATCTATTTATTTCTTCCATGATTGATTCCTCCTCTTCTAGAACCATGAATTTAAACTATCTTGTTAAGGAACCTCTCTTGAGAATAGATGATATTGAACTCATTGCTCAATTTGAAGAGTATCTTTATTCCTCCAATAGTCCTTCCAAATATCCCATGGGTGATAAACTTATGGCAAAAATAAAGGAAAAGATGATTAAATCAGATGCCTTTGCTAGGATCATAGACATGATCATATCACAACCTCCTTCTTCTAAACATTCTTCATCATCTAAGTTTTCTCATTCTTCCTCATCTTCCAAATCTTACCATGACTCTTCTAAACATTATTCGCATTCTTCATTATCCAAGTCTTCTTCTTCCACTAAGTCTTCAAAGAAGTTGCTCTTATTCAAGATGTTCATGATCCTATTGCAAATCCTAATGCTCATTCTAAAGATGCTGATGTCCTTGGTTGTCATATAGATGTTGATGAACTTACTGATTATCCTTTTGCATCTTCCACATCTATCCTTGGACCTCCTCCACCAATACTAAGGACTTCATGTCTTCCTTCCATCTTGGCTCCTTATGTCCCTTAACTTTCCCCTCTTAATTCTCCTAATTTGGTATCCATCTTGGGTCCTTACGTCCCTCCATCTCCTATCTTTCCTCAAGATCAACATAGATGCATACCCTTGAATCCTTTTCATCCATGCACCCATCTAAACCAGTCATATCCTCCTTCTTCTTCCACAAGTTCCAAGTCTTTTGGAAGTAACTTGAATGTTCAATACAAGAAAAAGAAGCAATACAATAATCCATAAAAAAAAAAAAAGATCACCATGTCTCCTCTAATCGACATGGAAACATAAAGTCAAAAGAGATATATAAGAAGAAAACTACAAGACAAGTATGGGTTCCAAAATCCATCATTGAAGATATTCTCTATAGATCATCAAAAGGAAATGAAAAGCCTAAGGCTATATGGATTCCAAAGTCTCTCTTAAGAGAGTCTCATGTTGAACAAAAAGTGAAGTTGACATTCAAGCTTCCAAAGGCTTCCACTTCATCTTCTTCCAAAAATATTCTTCCATTCCATGTGCCTGAACCACAACCTCTACTAAACATTCGTCATATTCCTTCTCGTATTCCTTCATTCACATTTCCTCCATCCTCTTGCCACCCTTCAAGGTGTGTGTTGACGTTGATCTTGCCTTCTTTTCCATCTACCCTTTCACAATCCTTCCATTCATTATCCTTCTACCTTCTATCCTTTTTCCTCATTTTCCTATTCCTCCTATCTTCCAACCTCACTCACTTTACATAAAGTCTTATCCTCCATCTCCCTTTCCCTATCAGGATCTTTGAGCATATCATTTTGAATCCTTGGCATATCATGATTTTATCCTTTCAAGGAGCATTATCTAAAAAGCGTGCCTTCTTCCAAAAAATAAAATTTCATAAAAATAGAAAAATAAGAAAAATAAGAAAAAAATTGAAAATGTGCCTTGGTGAAAACCTGGAAACAGGTACCTTGGTAGCAAAAGTAAAGAGAAATAAATTCTTCCTATGGTGAAAACCACTCCCTTGTGGCACCTTGGATAAGTACCATGATGAAAACCTGGCAATCAGGCATCATGCATAGTTCTTCTATATATTTCATCTATTTCATCTTCTCTCATTGATCTTGACAATGTTGAACTATATATGAACATTTGGCTATCTTGTGAGCTATCTTACGATGATCTTGCTTTCATTCATTTCATGTTTATCCTTCATATTCATTTTCCTTCATTCATTCTAGCCTATCGCTATCCTCTTCCCCTTTGGTCTTGATCTAATAAAAAAGAGTAAACACGATGCTATGAAACTTTTTGACATGTCTACTCCTTTGGATTGTATCTTTTCCTTCTTTTGCATTACGCTTTTGTGACTTATCCTACGCTAGCCTTTCATTTCTTGTCCAAATGTGCTTTACATGATAATTTTTCCCTAGCTTGGGTACTCTTGAGGAGTTTGACCTTGAGGATTTCTTCCCTCCATTCACCTTCATTCTCCTTTCCTTCATCCCATTCACCAGCTTGCTCATCCATCTTGTCTCTCACCTTGCCACATTTTGGGACTACCCGACATGATCTTGCTTGGGAGTTTGATACCTGTTCTGTCTGGGGGCATCCTTTGTACATATCTTATTGGTCTTGAAAAAAAACCAAAAAAATTGATATATGATGCTGAAAAATCTTAAAAAGTATAAAAAGTCCTGAAAAAATATTAAAAAATTAAAAAATGCAAAAAATTCAAAAAAAATAGAAAAAGTGCCTTGGTGAAAACCTGAAAACATGCACCTTGGTAGCAAAAATACAAAAAAATAAAAAAATAAAAAAATCTCCAAGTGGTGAAAACCTGAAAATAGGTGCTACTTGACGCTTTTTGCACCCTTGTATTTTAGCATGTGTCCTCAACACTTAGCCATTCTTCATCATGACTTGACCTTGTTGCCTTGGTCTGGAATTGGTCTTTATTTTTGTCTAGGGGGCATACCTGTTAGCACAGGTCCTTTAGGTGCATTTGTCTCTTGGGGCATTCCACAACAGGTGTTTTTCAACACCACCCCAAACAGTTTTTTTCAACACTACCCTTGTGTCGAGTGTTTCTTAACACTTATCAGATGTCTTACCCAATAGTCTAAGTTTGATGCGATATTTCTCATTTGCAGATGTGATAACCAGAGTCTGACTCTATGACTAACACACGCACTTAAACAATCAATTCATTTGAGATATGTTGACTTTATTTTTCTTTGTGTGCTGTCTATGAGGATTTCTTTGATGAGTGGTCTCTCCCTAAGAAGTTTTCGATGATGCACAGCTAGAAGACTGAGGGTATGAGAACATGTTTTATTTATTTATCTGCTTCTGGGTATATTTTTTTGGTCCTCATTGTCATGTGCATTTTATACTGGTCTTACTTGACACTATGGATTGACAAGGTATTATCCTTGACTGTTTTGCGAAGTGCATGCTTCTAGCTATCCTGACTTTCATATGTCTTGATACAAGCATAATCTCACCATATCAAAATTTAGGTGATCGCACTGCATTAGTCATCTGGACCTACATGTCTTTAATGCCTAGGTGAGATTCCCACATTTCTATCTGATAAAGATCATATTCATATCCACATAGTTATGCTAGTGTGCATTATATGATCTTACGACACTACCAATAACACTCGATGATGATAATTAGATGTCTATAGGCGTTGTGACCTTGCAAGTCAACCACTTTCATAGTAGCTTGCATTCTTAGGTTCATCATAGTTTAGTTTCTGCATCTTGCATGTGGCAAGAGCTCTTCTTTTTATCATCTATGGACTAGCTGGTCAATTATGCTCATTTTCTGATTCTTCTTGATCATATCTTTAATTTCTGGTCTTTCATATCACGTCATTTTCTATTCATTTCAGGATCAAAACCAAAATCCATGTTCACCTTGATCATCAAAATCACATTTCATTCTCTTCTGTACAGTTGACTGACCTTTTGAGGCATAATTCTTTGATCTTTGATGGAATTTCTTCCTTTTCATGTCTTTTAAACTTCTAGTCTTCCATTCACCCCACTTCTTTTCTTCTAATTCATCACTGGGGCATGTTTTCACTGCCTAATGGTTAATCTATTTCACCTTTATTCCCGATTGTGATTCATTATGATTTGATCAAATCTTTATCAGTTTGCTATTCCTCTCTATCTGATTTCGCTTTCGATTCCAAGGGGGTAGTACCTATTGGATTTTAATCCTTGATTCCTTGATTTTCTTGATTCAGCTATTTTTCTGTGAGCTTTTGCTCAAGCTTGAGATTCTTATCTCTTATTTTGGATATGATCCTGAATCAACCTCATGTCCAAAACCCTTTGTCTATGTTTGTCCGGATGTGATCCCAAATCGATCTCACATCTAAGTTGTTTTGTGATTCCAAATCGATCTCACATTGCAACTTCATTCTTTGACTACATGTGTTTCCAGATCGATCACACATTAGTCAAAGAGGGGAAAATGTATGCACCCTAAAATGGTCACCTAGACTTTGGGCCCCCATTTCTCAATTTATCAAATCCCTGAATCAATATTTTCAAATATCAACAATATTAATTATATCAATTTCTTTGATCAAATCATAATCAATTCAATATTTCTTAAGGTTTGAGCCTTATTTAATTTAAAAGAGAAAAAAATAAAAAATAAAAATCTTATTTAATTAAGAGAACATGCTCCTTTTAATTAATTAAAAATCTCTTTTAATTAAATAATAAAATCACTTTATCCTAAGTCTTTATTTAATTAAAAGGAATATTTCCTCCCCTTTTTATTAAATAAAAAGCCCCCACTTTTCCTCTTATCCTAAGTTGGACAAATAAAGTATTATTCTTATTTTATAAAAAGAGAAAAAGTATTTTTTGTCTCATATGGACACTAAAGTCAACTCCTATTTTCCTATTGGAGGATATTTGTGCACAAGGATCAAACTTCTATTTTTCTCCATCGTTGATTAAGTCTTTTGCCTCTTAATCTCGATCGTCCATTGATTCTCATTCTCTATAAAAGAAGAGCTCTCTTCTTCATTTTGCATACACTTGAATTTTATGCTATTGTTATGCTACAACTTTTCTAAGTCATCTTGAAGCTTTTGGAGACATTCTTGCATCAAGTTTTGAAGATTTGGAGCATCATTGGCATTCATCTTGCATCTACATCACATCCTAGCTTGCATCATAGTTGCATCATCATGGTATAATTTCCTTTCATGTTTTAGATTAATCTCACATAGTTTAATTAGAGGGTTTGTAACTCTTTCATTTCCATTTTCATAGCCTAATTTGTATACTTGCATGCTCATCTTAGATTAATTTTGCATTGCATTGCATTCATTTGGATTTCATTGGGGATATTGGCACTCTTTCCCTTGTCTTTGATTTGGAATCTTTCATTGTGTGGTTGACTAGCAAGGTCATGAGTTTATAGCTCTAGCTGAGAGCAATTTTACAAATCTTGCAACTCCATGCATAGAGAGCTATGGATCAATTTGTGAGGGCTCATTCTTGAGTTTTCTTGCATGTAATGATTCATAGAAGTGTGGTCACTTTTTCACCATACACATAGCTTATAACTTATTGTGTATTTATCAAATTTTAATTATTATTTTTTTAATAGAAAGTAGACTCGAATACGGAGGGCACTGTTATTTTTCAGAATATTTTTTCCTTTTTTTACTATTTTTTGTTGAACGTCAAACTCAGAGGTTTATATTTGATAAAAAACCTACATTCATTTAACGTCAAAAATCATACACATAATAAATTTAAAAATAGTCAAATATATAATCGTTAGAAAGCTAGTTCTGAGTACTTGTTGTATGCAAAAGGATGTCTTTTTATTCATCCATTTGATTAGCACGCTTGAGGCCCGTAAACATGAAATTCTCATAATTTCTTGAAAACTTGAAACCAACTCCCATTTTAGGCACTTTCGATAGAAAGTACTTTCAATCGAAAGTAGTGACTTTCAATAGAAAATAGAAAGTACTTTTGCAGAAAATGCAAAATTTAGTTAATACTAAAGGACTTTCAATCGAAAGTCCTTTAGTTTCTATTGAAAGTCAAGTTTGACTTTTGATCAAAAGTCAAACTTGACTTTAAAATGCAACATTTAGTCAATAATAAGGGACTTTCGATCAAAACCAATGTTGGCATTTTTGGTGGCATTTTCAGGTAATAAGAATTGGGTATAAATAAATGTATATTTTTTTCATTTCATAAATCCGAAAGCAATAAAATAATTTGCAAAATTAGGAAGAAGGAAGACATTTTGGCATGGAATAATTTTGTAAGTTGTGATGGGAAATAAAAAGAGAAGGCTAAACAAAAGTACATGACATTATTCAGAAGAGACTGAACAAAGACTACGTGAAGAATCATGAAAAAGATATCATCGTTGAAATCAAGGTATGTCTAAGATGTCTCTAGATAGATATTTTGAGTTGATGGTCAAGACTTGTCTTAATGTTCATGTAAATGTGATATTGTACAGGTCTATTAGACTTAACTAGACCTAATTGTAGACCTATTTTGACTAATATGACATATTAGGACTAATTAGGACCTATTCTAGGACTATTAGGACCCAATTAGAATCAATAAGAACCAATTAGCACCTAATTAGACTCAATTAGGACTAATTAGGACTTAATAGGACCTATTAGGACTAATTAGGACCTATTAGAACCTAATTAGGACCTATTATGACTAATTAGGACCTAATATGACCTATTAGGACATATTACAACTAATTAAGACCTATTAGGACCTATTAGAACCTAATTATGACTAATTAGGACCTATTAGTGTATGTGACTGAATGTGACCTCTAAATCAGGCACAAACGCAACATAGTCATTGTTCCTATGATCAAATTACGAAGAGAATATGAGTTATTCAATCTGAAATTCATGAGTAAGCGACCTGTTGCCTCCTATGCAGATGGGGGGTTTAATCGCTCTTAGATTGGAGAACCAACAACCATCAGACCGCTACTACAATGGAGGATTTTCCAAGAAAGCCATAAAGATGATATGCAAAGCTATAATCAAACTAAGATGAATGCAATTAATCTAAGAATACTTTGAAAGAGATATGAGATGCAAAAAAAAATTTATTTTGAAATAAAGATGATATTATACTAAGAAACCAATAAGAAAATTAACTCTAATATGAAATGCAATATTAAACTAAGATGAGATAATAGGCTAAATATGCAATAAAAAAAGAAGCTTTGAATCAAATGAGATAAAAATTTGCTATAGTTCAATTACTCTCCAAATTGCCATCCATGAATGAGAAAAAGAGGCTCATTAAATAGAAAAGCCCGGAGAGGAATGAAGAGTTTCTTGATTTGTAACTCATGACCCTTCATTTCCAAATTGAGACAAAAATGCAAGAATTACTTAATAAAAAGAATGGAAAATGCCACACAGGTGGCCTTTCGAATATCTTGAATTATTAATTCAAAAAGGTGTGTCCATTCGAATATCAAGCAATTATTAATTCCTTTTTATGGGTAATTAGCTAAAGGGGGTGGATTTAATTTAATTAGAAAGCACTTAGGACTTTAGAATTAAATTAATTTATCATAGGGGTAATTTAGCCAATTAAGTCAAAGACTTTAAGAATTAATTAATTTAATATTTGATTATTGCAAATTGGGGTTTTTGCAATTGACATCAAGTCAAGTAAAGTCAAGCAGGAGAGAGAAAATTGCCTAGTGGACTAGGACTTTTGAAGATATGAAATTGAAGAAATGCACCAAAATTGATTGAAATTAAATACGTGCTAATTTTGGTGTATTACATTTTCCCCTCTTTGAATTGATGTGCGAACAACGCATTGATTCAAAGAATAGTCTGAAGTGACAGATGACAAGAATTTTCGTAGTCCAAGTTAGATTGCGAAGACAACGGTCTTAGAAGAGAACCGGAATCGGGGTTAGATTGCCCCAATACCAATTGATGAAGATGCAGATTTAGAACTATCTCTGAATCAGGGTTAGATTGCCCCAATACGAAGCTCAGCCCTCCGAGACCCAGGTTAGATTGCCCAGATAACGGTCTAAAAGAGATTTCGAGAGTCATCTCCAAAATGAAGATTGACTCCCAGGAATCAGGGTTAGATTGCCCCAATACCCAATAGATTTCAAGAACCATCTCCAGAACGAAGAATGATCCTCGAGGATCTGAGTTAGATTGCTCAGATACCTAAGAGATAGATTTCCAGATGACAAGATGCGAGGCGTGAAGATGCCCCTAGCAATGAGGACTGATGATTCAAATCAGACTGATTCAAGAATAGATTTGACAAGATTCAAATGATGTAATCATCCTGCCCCCTCGGGAGTGAAATTAAAAGATGACATGTCAGAAGGATGATAAACAATAAGAGATTGCAGAGAAAAAGCAATTAGACTAGATTCGCGAAGCTGCAGAAGCGAATCAGAGCAAAGCAGAGGTCTTGTTGACCAAGTTTGACCATAGTTGACCATGGTTGACCAAATTTTGACTAGGGTTGACTTGATGAAAAGAAGCAAAGATTTGAGAACATGATGCAAAGATGAGGATCTGGCAGGAAGATGACACCAAAAGGCTGACTGCACAAGCATCCGATCCAGAAGGAGTCCAATATTTAAAATGTGATTTTGGGCCACTTAGAGATGTCAGATTTTGATTTTGATCCCAAAAATGGATTCAAAACAGTCGATTTAGCCAAGGGTGCAATTTTCACGCAAAACAAAGCACTTTCAAAAATTAGGTCAAAAGCTATATAAGGCCCGGAGGAGTCATTTTCAAATCATTATTCATCTTCGTCTTCTAGTGATTCTGAGCTCTGAGATAGAGAAATGGAGGGTCTTTCACTACATACACACCATTTTGAGCACTCTTGACAACACACCCGGCCACCAGAGTATGACGCACTTGTAAGTAGTCGATAAACCTTCCATTTCAATTCATACAATTTTTTTAAGAGAATCTAGCGTAGATAGGAACAAATTTATGAAATCTCACATGAGAAAAGAGGTCTCTCACATGGGCCTAGCTTCCCCCTCACGCGAACTAGCGTGCAACTGGTTCAGAGTCTCGTGCGAGCTTTTGGCTGGTCGCGCATGAAGATTCTCTTTCCTCGCGCGAAGAAGTTCTTGTCTCTCGTGAACTAAGAGTTTCTTCATGCGAAAGATTGTTGCAGAATTTATAGTTTGTCCAAATTTTGCCAAATTTGCATGAAATCAGCCAAGTAAAGCCTTGTAGAGTCTTGTCTTAGGATAGAGCTTTACTATAGTTGCTATTGCAGTGTTGAAAACTAGCATGATTGAGGTACTGACCCCGTATCATCGCTTGCTTTGTAGGTTGACTTTCCAGATGTCGCATTCCAGGCACACCACCCTGTCATCACTACATTAGTTCAGAGACTTACAGATGCTAAGAGTGCTCATATTGATGCTCTTGGCTTGGGATATTTGCATGATTTACCCGACATTCGGGTAAATCACGGCCTTCTTATAGCACTAGTAGAGTGTTTTCATTCAGAGATGAACACATTTCATTTTTCGATTAGAGAGATGATAGTGACCACAGAGGATATATACAGGATCCTGCGGATACCCATTCATGGTACCCATGTTGAGTACAACACACAGCCGCGGCAGGGTATAGTGTCCTTGAGGACTATCTTCAGGGATGATCTTGTGATGGGCCGGGCCATCTCTTGGGAGGATTTGATGCGTAGATATGGTGGTACTCATCCATTCCAGGTTGTTTTGGTGATGTTTCTAAGCTGCTACCTTGTACCTGATCAAGGTCAGCATGGACTAGAGTGCGGCTGGGGTACCATGCTGCAGAGGATGTTGGACAGACCAGCTATGAGATTTGGATGGGGAGAGTGTATGCTGGCACACATGTATCACGAGATGCATGAGATTGTTTATCGAGATGCGAGATCGATGGTAGCAGGAGTTTTCATCTTGCAGATCTGGGCCTGGGAGCACCTCCCCATGTGCAGACCCCTTTTTCATGATACTCGACAGGCACTGGAGCCTTACATATATAGGTATTCAAGCGTGATGACCTAGCCCCTGCTGGGTAAGACAGAGCAGTGGAGGGCATAGTTGGATGATATGGTCATTGTAGTTTGGAGACCCTGGGTAGCTACTGAGCCCTGAGATGATGCTCAGAGAGAGCTGGCTACCATGTTCGTGTCACGTCTACTGATTGGATGTACTATTCAGACCATTGAGAGATTCCTGGTTACACGCATCCTACGCCAATTTGGCAGATAGTAGGATATTTCATAGGAGTACTGCCCCTATGCCTACTTCTCCGACAAGGAGAAGAAGGGGTGGCATGCATGATTGGATCCAGGGCGATGCGCTATAGAGTCATGCATCCCGCCAGCATGATGGGACTACATGGTGGATGTCACCAATGCAGGGGTGACACCTACATACAGGGATCAACTGATCGCACAGCCTCATCTGAGGTTTATAGATCTAGTTGGTGCAAGAGCATAGCAGCAGTAGGCACAGGAAGAGCAACCTATTCAGCAGCAGGCTGCGTAGCAGCAGGTACCATAGTAGAGACCTGGACAAAGAGTTTTGAGACCCCGATCAGGACAGGTGAGCATATCTGCTAGGACTATGGGCTCAGATCCAGGAGTAGGGAGCAGCGCTACGCAGCAGAGGTCCAAAAGACCACGTATAGATGACACATCCCAATAGGTACCACAGGGGGATGATACCAATATGCTAGACATTGCAGCTGGGGCAGATATAGTACAACTACAGGAGGCTCTCAGGAAGAGCCATGAGAGAGTATGGTAGGTGCAGCGTGAGCGTGATGATTTTCACACATGTGTTATCTGAGAGGAGACCCGAGTAGCAGATAGGGATGCAGAGATCAGACAACTATAGGCATAGTTAGCACATTCTAGATTAGAGATGAGATATGAGGCTTCCCAGGTAGCGTATTACTATGCAGCATATTGTAGAGCTATTCCAGATATATCAGAGCAGGTTCCTCCATTTGCCGAGTATGCTGGGGCTCCACAGCCGCCTCCTCTAGTACCTCCACAGTTTCCACCACAGGCTCCTGCACAGGCTCCTTCATAGTGACCTATGCCACCACCACAGAGACCGATGCCACCTCCTCAAGCACCGGCACAGCAGGCTCCTCCACATCCACCCCCTCCTAGTGGGAGTGGATCTTGATTGTGTTATAGCTCATTTTTGATACTGTGCTCGAGTAGCACCTCTCTTGTATATGACATTTGGATTGAGAGATATATATATATATGAGATCGATGATTTTATTTATTTTTATTTTTTATTTTTGATATCATTGTACTTTTTGTAAATTTCTTGGATGTATGATGTTTATGAGATGTTCTTCTGTATGCTTTAGATGTATGTATGAACTGTAATGATATATAGATAAGTGTGAAATGTATGATTTATGCTTATAGTGGATGCATATGTATATGTAGATGTGAATGAATTTATGAATGCAAATGGAAATGAAATGCAATGGATATATAATGTATATGGTACTAATCATCTCATGTAGGATTGTAGCAATATATAACAGGTACTAATCAAAAGATAGATATGTTCGACAATGAGGACCGGACACTTGTGCAGCCAAGAAGAACCCAGGATAATAAATGAGAACCTTTGATGAAGACAATTAAGAGAGCAACAAGATATCATCTCAAAATTCAAGCTGAGAAAGCAAATGCAAGCCTAGAAAATGCAAGCCTAAGCTAAAGATGTAGGCCTAAAAATGAAAATGCAAACCCTAGGACTTGGTTGTTGGACTCACCGCATTTATCATCATAGAGCCTTTTAAGTTCGGACAATCGCAAGATGTCATACAATCCTTACTAATATCGCTATCATGAGAATATGAATATGACATAAGTCTTAGGTTTGTCGGAATAAGGTGTAAGCATTAAGGCATAAGAAGCCAGAATGACCTGAACACCTATTCCTTTTAATCTAGCAAGTTAACATATAAGCATTAGAGCATAAATGCTAGAATGACCTGAATGTTTCTTGTGACAAACACACCAAACACGTAGGAGTTCCTTCTTTTTCCAAAGATTGCTCACAGTGACCCTTACATTCACTTAATAGGATGAGCATTTACAATTTCACCAGTAGCAGAAAGAAGTCACTCAAAAGACAAGGAGAAAAACCAACCTCACCAAAGCATCCATATAAAAGGAGTTGAGGTACGAATGGCCATCCAATACGAGATAGAGGCTCTTACAGACGGACACCCCTCTTATATGAATTCTTCGGATCATTGGAACTAAACCAACAAGCAAAAAGAAAAAGGAAAGTAAACAAATGAACACTCAAAGAAAACAAAGCTCAGCAAGCCTCAGGGGAACACAAATCAAGTTTTAGTTTCAGTTTAAGTTCGTGTTCAAGTGAATTGAAGTCAATTCGGAAACATACAACGTTCGAAGTCTCAACAAGATAGTGACAGTGGGTAGACACAATGAGAATCACTGGTGACTATTGCGGGAGACTAAATCTTAAGAAGATATCGGGAAGCTAACGAAGTATCGGTAGGCAAACATAGTGAGAACCACTGGTGATCGATACGAGAGAGAGATTCTCAAGGTGAGAAATCTCAGAGATACTAGTGAAACATCAGTAGGTAGACACAGTGAGAACCACTGGTGACTGATGTAAGGGAGAGGTCCCAAAAGTGAGAGGTTGAATGAAAGCTAGGTATCAGTAGGCAGGCATAGTGGGAACCACTGGCGACTCATACACGAGAGATCCTCAAGGAGAGAAATCTCAAAAGTAGCTAGGCATCAGTAGGCAGATGCAGTGAGAACCACTAGTGACCGATGCTCAAAAAGAGTTTCCAAAAGTGATAGGACAATGCCCCCTAGACCAGGCAGGTGCCCCCAAGTGTGAACTAGTTCCAATCTATGAAGAGTCAAGAAAAATCTTGAAGACACTGAAAGCAAGGCATGAGCTAGTAAACTAAAGCAGGAAACAAAGGAAGCAAACTAAAGCTGGAAAGCAAACTAAAGCAAGAAACCAAGAGCCAAGCGGTGCTAAGAGAAGATGCAACTTTAGGAAACAAGTGGCACCTATTTACTAGGTTTTCACCATCTTGGCAGAGATTCTATTTTTGCTACCATGACGCTTGTTTACCAGGTTTTCATCAATGGCACATTTTTTTTCTTTTTCAATTTTTTTGTACTTCTCTTTTTTTTTATTTTTTTGTATTTTTCACATTTTCTATTTTTTTTTGTATTATCAAGGTGCCTGTTTACCAGGTTTTCACCAGGATAATAGATACATCAAAGCGCCTATTTGCCAAGTTTTCACTAAGATGATCATTTTTTCAGGACATTTTGTAATTTTTAGGATTTTTTGCAATATATCAATTTTTTGGGTTTTTTCAGGACCAATAAGTATGTACATGAGCACATAGAGAAAGTCAACTATAGAACTTCTTCAGATGAAGAGCGTTGATGGGCTCTTTAAGTGCCTCTCCTTCAGTGGTGGAGAGTTTGTATGCACCAGATCCAAATGTTGCAGTAACAATGTATGGACCAAGCCAGTTTGGTTCAAATTTTCCTTTCTGAACTCTTTGCTGTTGATTCTTGGGATTTTCTCTCAAGATGAGATCACCCACTTGGAATTCCCTTTGTCTGACTTTTTTATTGTATGCTTTTGACATCCTATGCTAGTATGCTCGAAGATGATCAAATGCCACCTTCCGACATTCATCCAGTAGTTCAATCTCTTGTAGCCTAGATATTCTGGTATCTTCATCAGTGATGAGGCCTTTTAGAGAGACTCACAAAGTAGGAATCTCAACCTCAATAGGTAACATTGCATCTTCTCCATAGACTAAGGCAAAGGGGGTGGCCCCTGTTGGTGTCTGGATACTTGTTCTGTAAGCCCATAAAGCTGGATTAATCTGGAGATGCCAATCTCTACCGGATTTGTGAACTGTTCTATGCAAAATTTTGAGAATCATTTTATTGGAAGCTTCTTCTTGTCCATTACCCTGAGGATAATAGATAGATGACCAATGCTGAATAATCCTAAATTTGGCACACAAGTCCGTCAAGTCCTTATTTTTGAATTGTCCCCCATTGTCAGTGATAATAGATGAGGGTACACCATATCTACAAATGATGTAGTTCAGAATGAACATAGCAATAGTCTTTCCATCAGCAATGGTGAGAGGAACTACCTCGACCCATTTGGTAAAGAAATCTGTAGTAGTGATTATGAACTTGTGTCCCCTTGAAGAAGAAGGATGAATCTGCCCTACCAAATCAAAGGCCCATTGCTGAAATGGCCAAAAACTGATGAAAGGTATAAGCTCTTGAGCAGGAGCATGAATCAGATTCCCATGATATTAGCATTGCTTACAAGTTTTGGCATATTGAACAGCTTCTTTTTCCATATCCAACCAGTAGTATCCAGCTCTAATAAGTTTGCGAGCTAACATTAGACCACTCGAATGAGAGCCACAAATACCTTCATGTACCTCAACTAGTGCACGTTTGGACTCATTAGGTTCTAGACACCTGAGGAGAGTACCGTCTAGACCTCGTCTATACAAGTCATTTGCTATGATAACATACCATGAAGCAGTGTGAATGAGGTGACATTTTTCATTCTGGGTGTAAGTTTCGGGTATGATTTGGTCCCGAAGGTAGGAATAAATGTGATGGTAGCAGGATGAGTCACGTCCAATAACTGAACAGATCATCCTGGAGTTGGGGCTATCATAGGTAGGGTAATGCAATGTTTCCACCAAGAATTAATGTCTGAAATCATTTTCTGGCATTTGTAGCATTGAAGCGAGAGTAGCCATGGCATCAGCCACCTTATTGTCTGCTCTTGGAACTTGTTGAAAAGAAATATGTGCAAAGTACAATTTCAAATCATCCACCATTTTCTTGTAAGGTATTAGCTTGTCATCCTTTGTTTGATAAACATCATTGACTTGGTTGACAATCAACTGAGAGTCTCCAAAAACTTTGAGCTCATCCACACGCCATTCAATGGCTATCTTCATTCCATTGATGAGAGCTTCATATTCTGCTATGTTGTTTGTACAGGGAAACAACATCTTATATGCTTTTGGCAATGAGTACCTCTAAGGTATTATAAATAGAATACCTGCACCTGATCCTTGTTGAGTAAATGATCCATCAAAGAACATGCTCCAAGACTGGTGTGTAATAAGCATGATGGATTCATCTAGAAATTCAATGCTCAAAGGTTGATGATCTTTTAATGGAGCTTCTACCAACTAATCAGAAATTGCTTGCCCCTTAATGGCCTTTCTTTCCACATATTCGATGTCAAACTCACTAAGAATCATGACCCATTTAGCTAATCTACTTGTGAGGGTAGCTTTGCTCAACAGATACTTCAGTGGATCAATTTTTGCAATAAGCCTCATAGTGTGAGCCAACATATAATGTTGTAGATTCTGATATGTGAACACTACAGCCAGACAAGCCTTTTCAATAACTGAATAATTCATCTCATAGGAAACTAATGTCCTACTGATATAGTAAATAGCCCTTTCTTTACTATTCTGATCTTCTTGAGCTAGCAGAGCTCCCAAAGATGTGTTTGTGGCTGAGATGTACAGTATAAGTGGCTTCCCATGAATGGGAGGCATCAAAATTGGTGGATTAGCAAGATACTGCTTTATCTGAGTAAGTCCTTTATCACACTCTTCATCCCATTTATAGGTCACACCTTTGTGTAGAGTTTTAGTAAATGGTTGGGATTTATCAGCTAATTGTGAGATGAACCATTGAATGGATTGTAATCTTCCCTGGAGACCTCTCATCTAACTTATGTTTGTAGGTGGAGGCATGTCCATAATAGCTTGCACCTTTTCTGGATCCACCTCTATACCCTTGGCTGAAATAATGTAACCCAAGAGTTTTCTGGAAGTAAAGCCAAATGCACATTTCTTGGGATTAAGTCTTAGACTAAACTATTCCATGCGATCAAGAATAAGACCCAAATCTTCAAGGTGAGTTCTTTGTTGCATACTTTTGGCTAAAGTATCATCCACATAATCCTCCATGGTCTTATGCATCATATCATGAAAAATAGTGGTAACAGCTCTCTGATATGTCGCTCCAGCGCTCTTGAGCCCAAAAGGCATGACATTCCAGTAGAAAGTGCCCCAGGAACATGTAAAAGTAGTTTTTTCTTGATCCTCTGGCACAATTTTTATTTGGTTATAGCCAGAGAAGCCATCCATTAGTGAGTACATATCATATCCCGCTGTCATGTCTACTATCATATCAATATTTGGCAATGGAAAGTCATCTTTTGGACATGCCTTATTGAGATCCCAAAAATCTGTACATACACGAATGGACTTATCATGCTTGGTGATGGGAACAATGTTTGAAATCCATTTGGCATAATCAATTACTCTGACAAAGCCAGCTTTAAGAAGTTTCTCTAGTTCAGCCTTAACCAAAAGTGCCACATGAGGGTGCATCTTTCAAAGTTTTTGCTTGACAGGTTTGATATCAGGTGCAATGGATAGATGATACATGATCAAATTAGGATCTAATCCAGGCATATCAGAATAGGTCCATGCAAAGTTTATTTTCTTACTTCGGAAGAAGTTAGTGAACTCTTCTTTCTCTTGCGTAGACAATGACTGAGCTAAATGTATGATTTGCAGAGCATCCTCTGTCCCCAAATTCACTGCCTGTGTCTGTTCTATCAAAACTGATGATCTTTCCTGAAAATGACTTGGGAGAGTATCAAGTATCTCATCTTTGGGTGCCTCAAAGAGGTTTTCACCCGTAGATACGTCTTTTATTTTTACTATTTTGTGCTCTGACACTACCACAATGTGTTTTTCACCATCAGAGCTTCTATTTTTTCTCTTTTTGATTTTTTGACTAAGATACTTAATATCCCCCTCTGTCATGTTAACACTATATTCACTGGTGGAAGACATTACGGGCTCAATTGCATGAAGGTAACAGGTTAGCTCATAATCATTCTGGAACATTAGGACTTCATTGGATGTAGAAGGGGATTTCCAATCTATGAGATCAGGACGGTGGAGCAAAAGAGTAGGTGTAATGGCTGGTTCGATTGCGTTCACGATATGATTCTCAAAAGCATTGACAAGCAAGTCAAGACCCAAAGTGATTTCATCCAAAGGAATGTTCAAATTCCTATGAGACCCTACGTCAAAAGTAGAAGACATGTTAACACCAATAGCATCTAATTCGGGCACCCTAGCATTAGACCCCTCACCTATTTCAAGAAGTCTTTCATACTCATGCATAGTATCAATGTCTACATCAAAAGTAGCAATAGATAAAGAGTCAAATTCATATTCATGCGAGTCAATACTTGATGTGGGAATTCTATCAATATTAGCATCATCATCAGACTCATTATCATCTCTGGTGGCATTAACAACTTGCTGAAGTTTTTCTTGTTCATACCTCTTTTCAAAATGTGGGATTACATACCACTTACCAGTATAACGGGGATCATTAGTCAATGTTTCTTTCCATTGTTCATAAGTGAATTCATGCACTGAAGAAGTTTTATCAGAACTAGCCTCAAAATAGGTATCAGCATCAGACTCAGTCTCAGTCTCTACCATATGAACAAGAATGATAGGCTCATCAGGCTCTTCAAAGAGCATAGCAAGATCTGGAGGTATGGGATAAGGAAAGACATCTTCATCAGTGCTAGTTTCTAGATTTACCTCTGGTATAGTATCCTCAAATTTTGACTCAGGTTCAGGTTCAGGTACGGACACAAATTTCTTCATTCCTAAATGGAAAGCCCTCTTTTTAAAGCCTAGGCTAGTAGTGTCCTTTGAGCGATGACCCATGGCTTTAATAGGCTTCAGCAATCCATTATCATTTATCCCTATAGGACCACTCCCCTTGTATCCAAAGTGCTTCATGATTTTGAAGCCTTCACTATAGGGTTCTTGTTCTAAATCTGGGAGAGTAGTCTGCTCAGCTGTTTCTTTCCCTTTGTAGATCCAAGCTTTGATAGCTCTTTCTTCTTCCTCATCCTCTAAAGGTGTTTGAGCTTTGACAAAGGCACCATCATAAACAATCTAAGAGGAGTTATTGGCAAACTCGTTACTCTCAGAAGGTCTCCCATAAGAATGTGGAGATGGGGGTAAAGCCACTAGAGATAACACAAGTTCAATTTGGTACTCTCCCATGCTGGTATCTTTAAGCTTCAGAGTTTGTTCCATTTCTCTAAGCTTAGCATCATAGAACTCAGTGGAGTTTCTATTTGTTGGGACCAAACTATCGGCAGATTGCGTAAGAGTGTTGCAAGAAAAATTGGTATTAGCTGGAACAGTAACTTCTGTGCCATGGAAAGGAAACTTGATGCATTGATGGTAAGTGGATGGTACAGCTTGCATCTCATGAATCCATGGTCTACCCAACAAGATGTTGTATGCCAAAGGAATATCCAAAACCTAAAAAGTCACATCTCTCTCAACGGGTCCTACGCAGATAGGGAGCACAACTAAGCCTTGGGATTTGTGTTCTTCATCATAGGATTTGATGGTAATCTTTTTGCGAGAGTCTATGCAATCTTCATCATAACCTAGCTGAGTAAGTAATTTGGCAGAGCAAATATTAAGACCAGCACCATTATCAATAAGCACGCGACGAACATGCTTAGGACCTATCATCACTTCTATGTGCAGGGTAGCATTATGTGGGTGACTCAGTGAATGATCATCTTCTTCAAAGAAGGACAAATAATGTGGTGAAGTTAAATGACCTACCATAGATTGGAACCAATTAAGATCAAGGTCTTTGGGGATGTTTGCCTCAGCAAGGGCTTTATCCAAAATTTGCCTGTGAGCAGGCGAGATTTTCAGCAACTCAAAGATGGTAATCTGAGCATTAGTTCGCTAGAGTTGATCTAAAATGCTGTAACTAGTAGCATTAGGTGCAAGGGTCAATTTAGAAGCTTTGCTGGTGGGACCAGTAGTAGTCTTATCAGCAACTTGTTTTGGAGTAGCCTTGTCTACAATTTGTCTCAAGGAATTGTTACCCATAGTTTGTTTCGGAGGATCAGGACCTTTCAGCACAACTCTTCCACGTGAATGAGTAACGACATTAGCACAATCATGAGTTTTTTTAGATTCAGATGAACAAGAGGTGGAACTACGCAAGATAAACAGAGTCCTAGGTTTGGGAACATTGTCATTCCCCTCAGAAGAAACCATATTGCAATACTCAACTCCAACAGGTTCAAGCATATTGATGACATTATCCATAGCAGTGTATGTATAATTAACCTTGGCATTGTTGTTCTTAGGTGTGGAAGACTCACCCTTCTCATGAGGAGGGAAAGGATTCTTAAATGCTTGATGGTCTGAATTCTTATTATGGTTTTCCACAAGAATTTCATGCTTATCAATGAGATCTTGAACTTTGTGCCTTAGTTGACGACAAGTAGATGTCTTATGGCCAATGTTTTGGTGGTAGTCATAGTAATCATTGTCATTCCACCAATAAGATCTTGGTTGCAGGTCATAAAGATGCTTTTCCAATGGAGTGAGCACCTGACTCTCTACAAGAGTTTTAAAGACCACATCAAGAGGCTCTCCCAAAGGAGTGAAGTCATGCTTGGGTTGATCAGCCCAAGGTTTGTTCCTAGAAAACTTTGAATCTTGCCGATTATCTACGGTGGTGGTCTTTTCAACAGCCTTAGCTGCTTGCATACTAGAAGTAAGATTAAAGATAGGCTTTGAAGGCTTTGTGGTGACATTATCAACCACTCCATCATTGACCACATCTCTATTTTTGTTCACATTCTTTCCTTTATCTTTGTTCGTGGAGAATCCTTGCTTATTATCCTTATTCAGAGTTAAGTCTCCCTTTTTAATCATGAAGGCTTCTATCCTTACAACCTGTTTAATCATATTATCAAATGTCAAAGGACCTTGTAATTGTACCTGATAACCGAACTCTGGGAGAAGATTGTCTAAAAAGATATCAAGTTTCTCAGATTCAGGCAATTTATGAGGATATTTCATGCATAGTTGTCTCCACCTTTGGAGGAAGGACAAGAAGGACTCTCCCTATTGTTGTTTCAAGTTGCACAAGTCATGAATGTTGACAGGATGTTGAATGTTGTGAGAGTAATGCTGAAGAAAAAGATTAGCAATCTCATCAAATGTCTTAATGCCAGGAAGCAACCTACAAAACCACTCCATAGCTAGCCCACCCAAGCTACGGGGAAAAAGTCTCATAAGGTACATTTGGTCATGCATGAACTCCATAGACAAGGCTCCAAACTCCCTTAGATGATCTTGAGGATTGGTTGTTCCCATGAACTTGTCATATTTGGGCAACTCCACTCCTCTTGGAAAAGGAGGCATGAGAATATTCTTATCAAAAGGAAAAGGACATACACTCTCCAATGTGAATTGTTGTGTGGACTTATCCTTTTCTTTTGTCAGTTGAGTAATCTGATCTTGCATACTTTGGATCATCTTTTGTAGCTTGGCAGTTTCAGTTTCTTCTTCTTTAGCTACAAGTGTTTCAACTTGAAAGTTTGGGGGTAATTTGACCCCTTGTTGTGCTAACTCAAGAAAATACTTCTCCTTATCTTCTAAAAGGAGAATCTCCATCATTTTGATAAGGCTTTTGTTAGCTTTAGCAGCATCTATATCATGTTGGGTTATCACATCATTTCCATCACCGAGGATCTCATAGATACTAGGAACTTGATCTTGTTGATCATCTTGGTTTTGATCAAATGGGGGAGGGTGATAAAAATGTGCTTGTTCATCCCCTTGAGTTCTACTTCGAGATTGGTCATCATTATGAGTCTGATTTTGGTCATGTTGAGATTTACCATGATGTTGATCATTAGAAGACTAAGCATGGTATTGATTGTGGGTTTGGCCATATTGGCCTGATTGAAGGTCAAATGGGTTCTTGGTTCCCATCTTGTTGAGATGGATCTGTGCTGCAATCGAAGCTTCAGTAAAGTGATGTTCACGGTGTTAAAAAGGCACAGCTAAGGTAACCTTTGGTGTTTGAACGATCAATAGTTTCAAGTGAGTCACTATCTTCAGCAATATCAATGATCTTAATAGCAGGGTCTATCCGAAGAGATGGTCTTCTATAGTTATGAAACAAGGAATTGTTCTGGAAGAATGAATTATCTTGATCTTCGAGTGACAAACCAGATTGTGATTCAAACAAAGGATTAAAACACTCTTGGAAGACCGGAGGCGATGATTGAGACAAAGTATCTTTCGAAGTACTCAATGAAGAGCTTGAGGATCTCTCACAAAGTTCAAATTTTGCAACAAATTCAAGATGACCTATTCCTCGATTAGGGGTTTATTTTGCTTTGGACCAGTATTCTAGATGGGATAAGTCTTGCCACTTTGAGTCGTGACAGTCATAGATGAAGATGTAATGAGAGAAGATTTGGGATAAAGCTAGACTCTGTCTCCAAGATAACGAAAGGAGATGAATGGCTAGAATAGCCAAGATGCAAGATGGACCTGGTATGAATCGTCAAAAGAAGTGGCTAGAACAGCCGAGATAAGACTATCACAACATGAGGTACAAACAGCATAAAGAGATAAGATGAATAGATGAGAGACAACGTGAGTCAAAGCAAAGATCGATCGATTCCTAACTCAAGACAACCAGCTTCTGACAGTGAACGACAGGAAAATAGAAGAACAAACCACAGGAAAAAAGAAAATCAGATAGAAAGTCAAGCAGTCAACTGTAAGTAGGTCTCTGTTTTGGAAAACTGTGCCACAAGTTCACGCGAGAAAATGCCAGACCGTGTGAGAAAATACAAACTCGCATGAGAGAACACAGAACTTCGCATGATAGAACACAGTCTCGCATGAGGAAGTGCTCTGAAGCTGAAAGCTCGTGCGGGAAACAGGCAAAATCTGATAGTTTTGATGTAATTTTCAAAGTTTGAGTTGAATTTTGAGGTATAGTCTGAACTGATGTCTGACAGAAAAATCCAATTTCCTGACAGGTTTGCAAAATTGTTTAATCAACACACTCATTTTAGGATTCCAAGCATTCGTTTAAAGACACAATGGTTTAAATCAAGCACTTGTGAAGCAAGCAATAGTCGTTAACAGACCTATCAAGGACAAAGCAACTTGATAGTGTCGGGGAAGTCTTTGTTTGATAATGTATGGACAATGTTTAAGACTTAATAACAAACACATAGCCTAGTCCTACAAAAAAAAGAAATGGTGAGAAGCCAAAACCTTTGCCCCATTGCTTATGTGCATACGTGCACCTCACACAGTCGTGTCACCCCCTAGAGGGTGCCCGTGTTTTTGGTGTTTCCAAGGACTCAATAGTGTATGTTCAAAGGTTACCCTTGTAGCAGGGGCCAGTGTCGCAACCACCTCCAAACATCCAGGTGTATGCCTATGATGGGAATCTATGTATGATAAACATACGGAGAGATTCTTCCCCCTCCTTGTGCAAAGATAATGACTCCTTTTGGAGGTGAACCGGGTAGGCCACTAGCTAAGAAGGTTTTTAGTAGGCTTCCATTCACAATAACCTTTGGTGCCCCCGATACAGGGTTGAGGCCTCGCAGCCACACCAACACCTGAAAATCACACACCCCTGCAAGCAAGGCTCAGAGCGGCACCGCTTAGTGTAATAGACAGGGCCTTTCCATGATGATCGTCAAAGTCATGAAAAGGAAGTTACCATGGTTTTGGATTCTTTAGACTCAACAAAACTTTCTTTATTATAGTGAGGTGGAATCACCAGCAATAGGTGTGTGCTCACTTGGGTCATTCCCGGAGGTTCAATACCGGTAGGCCCTCTAAAGGTGACACTGGACTTGGTTTAGATTAGGGGGTCTGATTTTCTGATTCTCCCAAAGGGAGAAGAGCATACTTCTCTATCCCATTTCCTCACCCAAACACATCAAGAAAGTTCATCACCGAGTTAGTTTCACCTCACCAAATCTATACGCTTTTGGGTTTCTAGTTCTCTCTCAAGGAGAGAAGAGCATAATCCCCTGATGAATAGAAGTGCTAAAGATTCACTAACTTTCTCCACTTCCCCAAGAATTCATCATATTAGTAAGATCATTAGAATTCTGGATTCATTCATGGTCATCACCTCCATGTAATGAAGAGCCAAAATTCCTACTCACTATCAAAATTCTCAAGAAATTTTAACGAAGCCCTAATTAAACTAATGAATAAAGCAGGAAACAAACACAACATTTTAGCAATCTTCGACAATTGTCCTGCAATCAAACCATTAGTATGTTTTCAAATTCTTTGACAAGCGTCCTGCAGAAACTGTTATGCTGTAAAATATCAGAGAAATAAGCAACAACAGTTATCAGAAATTATTAGAAACCAGACACAGGAAAGATAGAAACTGCAAATTTAACAGCACTGAGACCAGGTCTTGCATGAGAAAGTACCAGGCCACGTGAGAAAGTACAGCATGTGGGGTGAGATAACTAAAATTTTGCGCGAGGTAGTACAGGGTTTGGGTGAAATAACTTAAATCTCGTGTGAGAGAATACCACAGGGGTAAAACTTCACGCGGCTTACTCTAGATTCTCATGCGAAAATCCGTATACAGACAGTACGGACGCATAGTAGAGAAGAATTTCCTGTCAGAAAAAAATGATAATGAGGCCAGAAATTGATCTTTCTGCCCCACGGTGGGCGCCAAAATGTATGTGACTGAATGTGACCTCTAAATCAGGCACAAACGCAACATAGTCATTGTTACTATGATTGAATTACGAAGAGAATATGAGTTATTAAATCTGAAATTCATGAGGAAGTGACCTGTTGCCTCCTATGCAGATGGGGTGTTTAATTGCTCTCAGATTGGAGAACCAACAACCATCAGACCGCTACTACAACGGAGGATTTTCCAAGAAAGCCATAAAGATGATATGCAAAGCTATAATCAAACTAAGATGAATGCAATTAATCTAAGAATACTTTGAAAGAGATATGAGATGCAAAAAAAAATTTATTTTGAAATAAAGATGATATTATACTAAGAAACCAATAAGAAAATTAACTCTAATATGAAATACAATATTAAACTAAGATGAGATAATAGGCTAAATATGCAATAAAAAAAGAGAGCTTTGAATCAAATGAGATAAAAATTCGCTATAGTTCAATTACTCTCCAAATTACCATCCATGAATGAGAAAAAGAGGCTCATTAAATAGAAAAGCCCGGAGAGGAATGAAGAGTTTCTTGATTTGTAACTCATGACCCTTCATTTCCAAATTGAGACAAAAATGCAAGAATTACTTAATAAAAAGAATGGAAAATGCCACACAGGTGGCCTTTCGAATATCTTGAATTATTAATTCAAAAAGGTGTGTC
This sequence comes from Chamaecyparis obtusa, assembly GCA_027943335.1. NCBI lineage: Eukaryota > Viridiplantae > Streptophyta > Pinopsida > Cupressales > Cupressaceae > Chamaecyparis > Chamaecyparis obtusa. Next base: position 53,063 of record BSBK01009532.1, read on the forward strand.
CATTCGAATATCAAGCAATTATTAATTCCTTTTTATGGGTAATTAGCTAAAGGGGGTGGATTTAATTTAATTAGAAAGCACTTAGGACTTTAGAATTAAATTAATTTATCATAGGGGTAATTTAGCCAATTAAGTCAAAGACTTTAAGAATTAATTAATTTAATATTTGATTATTGCAAATTAGGGTTTTTGCAATTGACATCAAGTCAAGTAAAGTCAAGCAGGAGAGAGAAAATTGCCTAGTGGACTAGGACTTTTGAAGATATGAAATTGAAGAAATGCACCAAAATTGATTGAAATTAAATAGGTGCCAATTTTGGGGTATTACAATTAGAACCTAATTAGAACCTATATGAATCTAATAGGACCTAATAGGACCTATTAGGACTAATTAGGACCTAATAGGACCTATTAGGACTAATTAGGACCTATTACGACCTATTATGACTAATTAGGACTAATTAGAACCTATTAGGACTAATTAGGACCTATTAGGACCTATTAGGACTAATTAGGACCTATTAGAACCTATATGTTCACCTAATTAGAAACTATATGAAACTAATACTACCTAATATGACCTATTAGGACCTATTAGGACTAATTAGGACCAATTAGGACCTGACATGACTTACTAAACTCAATTAGGACCAATTAGGACGTAACATGACCTACTAAACTCAATTAGGACTAATTAGACTCAATTGGGACCTAATATGGACCAACTAGAATCAATTAAGACCAACTAGATACAATTATGATCAATTAGGACCTAATTCGGACCAATTAGATTGAATGATGACCTATTAGATCTAATTAAACTCAATTAGAACCTATTAGGACCTATTAGACTCAATTATGAACAATTAGGAACAATTAGGACCTATTAGATTCAATTAGGAACAATTAGGACCAATTAGGACCTATTAGATTCAATTATGACCAATTAGATTCAATTAGGGCCACTTACATTCAATTAGGACCAATTAGGACCTAACATGACCTATTAAGACCTATTAGGACTAATTAGGACCAATTAGGACCTAACACATGACTTATTATCTACTCAATTAGGACCTATTAGATCCAATTATAGTCAATTAGGACTAATTAGGACCTAATATGACTTATTCTAGACTTAATTAGGACCAATTAGACTCAATTATGACCAATTAGGACCTAATATGGACCAATTAGGACCTAACATGAACTACTAAACTCAATTAGGACTAATTAGGACCAACAAGACACAATTATGACCAACTAGACTCAATTAGGACCAACTAGACACAATTATGACCAGTTAAGACCTAATTAGGACCTATTAGGACCTAACATGACCTACTAAACTCAATTAGGACCTAATATGACCTATTAGACTCAATTAGGACCAATTAGACTCAATTGGGACCAATTAGGACCTAATATGGACCAATTAGGACCTAACATGACCTATTAGACTCAATTAGGACTAACTACACTCAATTATGACCAATTAGGAACAATTAGGACCTATTACATTCAATTATGACCAATTAGGACCTAACATGACCTATTACTTGACCTATTAGGACTAATTAGGACCAATTAGGACCTAACACATGACTTATTATCTACTCAATTAAGATCTATTAGATCCAATTATAGTCAATTAGGACTAATTAGGACCTAATATGACTTATTCTAGACTCAATTAGGACCAATTAGACTCAATTATGACCAATTAGGACCTAATATGGACCAATTAGGACCTAACATGACCTACTAAACTCAATTAGGACTAATTAAGACCAACTAGACACAATTAGGACCAACTAGACTCAATTAGGACCAATTAGACATGATTATGACCAATTAAGACCTAATTAGGACCTATTAGGACCTAACATGACCTACTAAACTCAATTATGACCTAATATGACCTATTAGACTCAATTAGGACCAATTATACTCAATTGGGACCAATTAGGACCTAATATGGACCAATTAAGACCTAACATGACCTATTAGACTCAATTAGGACTAACTACACTCAATTATGACCAATTAGGAACAATTAGGACCTATTACATTCAATTATGACCTATTAGATCTTATTAGACTCAATTAGAACCAATTATATGACCTATTAGAACCAATTAGGACTAATTAGACAAGCAATGAACTATGACTAATTTATACTTCATACATGTGTAGGAAATGCTCAAGAATCACAAGCTCAACAAGTTGCCCGACCTTCAGAAGTTGGACAAGGGTCATCACAAGCTCAACAAGCCCAACCTTTAGAAGTTGGAGAAGGGTCATTACAAGCTCAACAAGTCCAACCTTCAAAAGTTGGAGAAGGGTCATCACAAGCTCAACAAGCACAAGTCTCAAAATATCAAATAAGTACACATCTCTCTCTTTCTCTCACAAACTCTCTCGATTTAGTCTCTTATTGGTGAATATATATTTTGGGTCCTTCCCCTAAGAATCTAAGTTATTATTTTTGTTGCACATACATGCAGCCTTTGATGATGAAAATGTTGGACAAGGGGCATCCCAAGTTGAATCAACCCAAGGTCAAACAATTATGTGTTTCTCTTGAATTAATGTATAAATTATTATAGGTAGAACATGTTCGAGAGCTTGTAAATACTTATTTCATGAAGGTCCCCTTAAGATGAGATATTAAGATTTTTTATTTTATTTTATTTGCAGTGGAAGTGCAAGAAACATATGTGAATGATAATCTACTCCAACATTTGAAGAGAAAAATTAATCGTAAAAGCATAGATCATTTAATTGAAATGGATGTGGAAAAATTGAGAGATTATGCTAAACAACCCATAAATATTACGAAGAGGGCATTGAATAAAAAGTCTAAGAAAATAATGAAACAATTTGAGAATCTTGGTACACTTGAAAAAACTCAACTGTTATCAATTACACTTCTTAAAGATGAGTTAAAAGAGCCATTAAAATTATTGGGTGTAGATGCAAGTTTGAAAAAGTTAAAATCAAGTAACGTTCAAAAAAATATTGTTGACAGTGTTAAGGAAGGTTTGCATTCCATTGGGAAAACAACTAGATGTACAGATAGGTCCATTTCAAGAAGAGTGATACTGACATCTATTTTATATAAAAACATGTCCCAAAGAAGACAAATTTCTTCACTTTCATCTCAGATCGGGTACAGTAGGAAGACAATGACAAACTATTTGAAAAGAAGAATCAATTTGGATGATACTACATTGGAAGGTAATTGGGCACTAATGTGTAGAGCTCCTCGGTCTGATAGAATTAATGAAATAGTTAGGAACTTAGTTATGTCATTTTGGACTGATCATACTCATCCTTCACCAAATACAAGAGACGTTATCAAGAAGAGGACTGGGCCTAAGGAATATTTCCAGCACACAAAACATTGGTTGGACACCACACAACATGAATTGTATCTCTCATTTTGTAACTCAAATCCTAACATTAAGATTGGACAAACAATGTTTGAAAGATTAAAACCATTTTTTGTAAAGATAAATAAATCTTTTGAAACTTTTTGTTGTCGATATCACATTGAATTTGATCTCTACTACCAAAGGTTTAGAAAGATGATAGAAGAAAGTGGTGGTTCTCAAAATGATTTTCCTAAACGTCCAAGTCAATTCATAACATCAATCTTATGTAACAAATCAATTGATCATGAAATACCTGAAATAAATTTGCATAAGAGGAACTTGTCAAACATGTGGGGATTTGGCTAAATTTCCTTTAAGACTTGAAGATACTAACATGGTGAGGATGATAAAATGCAAGAGATACAAGTACATAAAGTCTGAAACAAAAGTTGGGAAATAATCAACAAGATTGGAATATGTAGAAGACGAGATACCTATTGCAACATCTATGGAGAATTTTTGTAAATTGATTCAACCATACATGCGACATGTTTTTTTCACTAAATGGCAGGTAGAACAATTCCAAATACAAAAAGAATCTTTTCCAGTTGGAACAATTTTATCGGTTGTTGATTTTGCAGAGAACTACTCCTTTGTATCTCAAAAACAACTTCAAGAAGAATACTGCTATACAGAGCAGGTGACTATCATGGTACATGTGTCTTATCGACATGCACAATTAGATTTGGATGGTGTTGAAAGTACATATGAAGCATGAGTCATAAAGAAAGAATATCAGTTTTACATAAGTGATGATGAAGAGCATGACATACATTTTGTCGCGCATTGCTTTAAGACATTTTTTGGATATTTGGAAAACAAAGGCATCAAAATTGAAAAGCATTTTTTTTGGTCAGATGGATGTGCATCACAATTTAAATCAGCAAGGCCATTTTACGCACTATGTAGATATCATCGATACCAAAAGATACCACATATTTGGAGTTTCTTTGAGAGTGGACATGGAAAGGGAGAGCATGATGGTGCAGGAGCTTGTATCAAACGTGCTTTAAGAAAGTATCAATTGGACTATTAGGGATATCGTATAAATAATTCTCATGATGAAGTTGAGTGGTGCAAGATGCATTTTATGGTGCCAAATCATGATAACACATCATCACGATCAGATCGAGTCATACCCTTCTAAGTATTCTGGGAGATAACAGGTACTAATTTTAAATTTATTGATCATTTTTTGAGTTAACTTATATATGTCTTTAATTTTTACATGTGACCTCTCTATTGTTTAGGTGTTGACAGAAGATCAATCCATGGATGCAAGAGAGTAGACAAAACAAGATCCCTACATTCAGTTTTGAGTACGGATAGTAATGTGTGGTCATTGTACACTAGAGATTATTCATGCTTTTGTTATGACTGCATTTTTGAAAACTATGACGAATGTATCAACCAAAAATGTGGATATGTTAGTGAATGGAATTTGGTTCCACTAGATGTTACAAACACAAATGACATTCAGGATGAAAGCTTTGACGACATTCCATTGATTTCTACAGATTATGACCATATTTCAGGTTTGATCAAAATAGGTACATGTGTGTTTATATGTACATGTTTTTAAAAAGGACTCATAAGTTCTCAATTCATTTAAATAAAGTTTGTTTAATTTATATTTACAAGTTCCTAAAATTAAAAGTTCACTTTAAATGCAGGACATATTTTTGCAGTAGTAGCAGAGCCTGGAAATGTGGAAGGTGTTAATTACTATTTATTAGATTGTTGTAAGGAGAGGATGAAGCTAACACAGAGTGAAACAAGTGATGGAATTATGTTTCCCACAGGTTCTAGTACTGTATTTAAGTTTGTTTATGTGGTTATTATTTATCACATCTATATATTTAACATTGAGGAACACATTGTGTAGGTTCAGTTGTCATGCAAGGAACATATTTGAAGCAAACCAAAATACTTAAACAAGGGATTCATTTTATTGATTATCAACCTAACAATAAGGTTTATCAGTATAGTCATCTTGTAATTACCACAGTCCTATCTCTTGTTCCTGTGACGGGACGTGGCATTCATAAGTGGAGACTTGATACTGACGACCATGAGAGAATATTAAATGTTATTTGAGAGAGAGATGAACCTAAAGATGTGGACTAAATCACGCATGAAATATGATTTGAACTAAATTTTTCACCGGTGAGACCAGAGGTTTTCTTAGCTCCATTCTTTCCTACTAGTGCCCATAGTGAATGGAGCTTGAATTAAATTAAAAATTAAGAACATATAGATCTCAAATTTATGTCTTACAAGTGGATATCTTATAATTATCATGTATGTACTTCAAATTTATGTCTTACGTGTATGTATTGAATTTGCATGTGTTACATTAGGATGTGCATGATTTAAATATAAAATTTACTTGAAGTACAACAACATTAAATTAAAAGTACGTGCACACAACTATTATCGAATGTACATTTAAATCTTGAACATGTGTACAATCAAACATCATTCATGTATGTAATTTATATTGAATTCAAACATGATTCATGTATGTTTAATCTATTGAAATCAAGTTCATCAAATTTAAATTAAACATGTACATGTGTATGTAATCTATAATTGAAAGTATTGAAAATTTACAAGTTCATCACACACATGCACATATATCTAGAGTGAAAGTATATATATATAATATACATGCATGAAACATCAATCATGTGTGTAGATCAAAAATTGTAAATATGAAACATATGAATCAATCATGTGTCAAACATTCTATCAAAAGCCCGTCTAGAAATAAAATATAACATCAAACACATCAATCGGTCATGTAGAGTCTAGAAATGAAATATAATTCATCAAACACACACACACACACACACACACACATATATATACATATATACATATATACATATATACATATATATATATATACATATATATATATATATATATATATATATATATATATATATATATATATATATATATATATATATATATATATATATATATATATATATATATATATAAAATATGAAATATGTCTCTAATCAAATATGAATGTGTCTATGACTCATCATGTCGACTCCTCACTAAGTGGTCACACCCATAGTGACTATCATGCTCTGAAGGATGTGCAGATCCCTACAAAGAAAGAGATATATAAATTAAAATACATAAACATTGTACAAGAAAACATGTTATAAAGTGTGTGGAACATAGATAATAAATTAAAAACTCACCTGTCCACTACTGATGTCATCATCGAGTGAGTCCTGACAACGTACACGATCAGTACCCAAAGGAGTAACAAGAGGCATATCCTAGTAGACAAAAAATAAATCAATTGATTGAAATTTTGAAAATAAATTTAAGTTTAAATTTGTAACATTAAATACATGTATATAATCTAATTTATACCTGTGTAGGTGGTGGAAACTGATAGTACTCGGATTCACTAGCCTCAATCCTATCAACCAAGGTATCAAGATTTTGTTGTGCCTAGTCCAAGCTCAAATCTGCATTTGCAACATGAGTAGACTGCACACGCCTCTCTAATGATGAATCAATGGACTAACCAAATGAGATAGCATGGAAGTCATATCATCACATGTCAACAAATCTAGATAACCTATAGTGGTCATGCTAAACTCAACATCATCAAGACCAACATCAGAGAACTAATGGCCTGCACTGACTAAAGGGCCTGTATGATGTGCCTCTCCCTGTGCAGCAATAGAGTGGTCAGTAGGTGGATCCTCATGAGCACTACCACTATGGCCACAGTTTAGGTGAGAAGGATGTGACTGAGCGTATCTGATAGTACCCACATGAGATCTAACCTTTGATATGGGGATATCATGCTCTACTACTATAAATGCATATGCATCCAATAGATCCTTAGCCAAGATAGTCAATGTCACCTGTGTCATCTCCCCTGTAAGTCCCTCTAGGGTAGAAAGTGAAGGGATGCTTGCTATAGTGTACATGTCATCTACAGTCCTGCTAGTGGATGCTCCACCTGACAATCTGGAGTGTCATCTAAACATTAGGTACTGGCCAACCTGATCACTAGTTATGGATGTGGTAGCTGTTGTAATGTCCCCCACACTATCAATCGCAGCTCGAAGCTGGGTGCTACGAATAACATCATCTGCAACAGGGCCCAATGAAGGAGCTATAGCAAGTGCCCTTTGACCAAAAATGGCCCTGTATACTGGTCTTTGTCGATCAACTCGATGATAAGCATCTCTATCAGCAAGCCTGCCACGCCCCTATCCTAGATGTGCTGGAAAATTAGTGTAATTAACAGCATGACCTAAATGAACCTCAGCAAAAATCTATTGTGCAAAGTATAGTGGAATCTGGTCGTTATTCGGATAATGACCATGGGCAGCTAAAAATCTAGGGTATATCAATGCTAATATAATAGGATCTACACACCTGGTAACCTGATATCCCTTCACATAATTTTTATCTACATAAGAGGGGAAAACTTCCTCTTTCAAGGTCGCTTTAGGCACTAAAGCCTGTGCCTCCTTAAGAGAAAGACCAGAGCCAACCTCTTGTCTCTTCTTCTCAAATATGGACTCTATAATATCTAGGGAATATGGAGTGGTACCATGAATATCATCCCTAATGCTAATCAAGCTATTAAGGATGGACTGAGATGTCCTCTTATAGATAGTAGAGCTAGATGGATTATTTATAGATTCTTGCAGCCATTGAATCTCTCTATTAGTGCGTGAAAATAGTTGTGTAGGGGGAATCAGTGCATTTGCCATGTGTGATGTCTAATAATGTCTGATAGAGAGAGAATATGTATGTACCTGAAAGATTTTATTTACTACATCAAATAAAGTCTACATATATACATACATACATTTTCCTAATTTAAATAAAAATAAAATTAAATACTATGCATGCATTTCACTACATTATTTGAAAGCAAAATCAATTACATAAATTACATGTTTAAATGTAAATTAAATTTTAATACCTGTCTAATGGAGTTTTAAAGGGTCATATAACCTATCATAGGTCCAATTACATGTATGTTTATAGGTTAAATTAGGTATAATTAGGTCTAATTGGGGTGTGATTAGGTCCCAATTGATCTAATTGGGTCTAATTAGGTGAAGCACTAATAAGTCTTAAGGGGGACATAACACTCATAGTGGGTCTAATTCGGTATTAAAGGGGTCATATAATAGGTATCATAGGTCCTAATAGGTCTAATTAGGTCATAACAACTAATTGGGTCTAACTAGGTACTAATAGGTCTAATTAGGTGCTTTAATATAGGTCTTAAGGGGTCATGTTACTCATAGTGGGTCTAATGGGGTCATATAACTTTTCATAGGTCCTAATAGGTTTAATTAGGACATAATTGGTTTAATTGGACCTATTAAATTAGGTCCTGATAGGTATAATTTGGTCGACTTAGGTCCTAATAGGTCTAATTGGGTCTATTTAGGTGCTAATTAGGTCGTAATACATCTAATTGGGTCTAATTAGGTGAACTAATAGGTCTACTTTGGTCTTAAGAGCTCATAAATTAAGCATGTATTAAGTCTAATTAGGTCTTAAAGGGTCATGTAGTACTCAAGTATATTAGGTGTTAATTAGTCTTTAAATTCGATCTAATTATGTTGAAAGGTTAGAAGGGATGGACTATTACTCATATTGTATGTATAGATAATTAGGGCAAGCTATTATGACTAATTTGGTCTAAGAGGTCCTATTAAGTTCATAAATATGTCCCTAAGTAGGCATTATTACTATTCAATATTAATTCCTATTACTTATATTAGGTATGTATTACTCACATGTATTTAAAGGTAAATTAAATAGTATAAAATTAGGTATAATTTAAAGGTCTTTTACATGGGTTAATTAGTCTAATTATGCCTAAGGGATCATATTGCTCATATTAGGTGTACTAGCAGGTCCTATTACTCATGATATTAGGTGTTAATTAGTCTTAATTAAAGGTCTAATTAGGTCTAATTAAATGTCTAATTAGGTCTTAAGGGGTCCTCAAACTCATATTAGGTATACTTGAGACTAGTTACACGTCTTATTAGGTGTTAATTGGTCAAGTATTAGGTCTAATTATATCTTTAAAGCCCATCTTATTAATGATATTAGGTCCTAATTTGGGTCTTATTACTCATATTAGGTCAGGTAATAGGTTAAAAATTAGGTCTTAATGGGTCACAATTTACTCAAGGGGTCTAATTTTAAGTATATTTAATTATGTCTTCTTAGTCAAGTATTAGGTCTAATTAGTCTTAATTAGTCTTATCTCTAGGTCTTATTAGGTACATAATTAGTCTTATCTAGGTCTTATGTACATACACAATGTATACATAAAAATCTATCTATATACGTGCATGTACATGTATGTATACATACATATATACATGCACACACACACACACACACACAGATATATGTGTGTGTGTGTGTGTGTGTGTGTGTGCATACACATGCACATGTACATATATATACATACATATACATGCACATGCACATATATATATACACATGTGCATGTATATATATATACATGCACATGTATATATATATATATATATATATATATATATATATATATATATATATATATATACATGCACATATATATATATATATATATATATATATATATATAATAATGAAAATTTTATATATTTAATCAATACATGTACATGTACATATCACAAACTTTAAATAAAGAAAAATCTATATATTTAATCAATACATGTACATGTATGTATATCACAAACTTTAAATAAAGAAAAATCTATATAATTATATATACACATGTGCATATATATACACATATACATGTGTATATATATGCATATATACATGTGTATATATACATATATATATATACAAATATATATATATATATATATACACACACACATGTACATACATGTTGTGTATATATGTGCATATATACACATGTATATATACATATATATGCATATATACACATGTATATGCACATGTATATGCATATATACACATGTATATACACATGTATATGCATATATACACATGTATATGCATATATACACATGTATATGCATATATATACATGTGTATATATGCATATACACAATGTATATATACATATATACACATGTATATATATGCATATACATGTGTATATATGCATATATACATGTGTATATATACATATATACTATTTATGCATCTATCAAAAATTGAAAATAATAAAAACAAACAATAAAAATACCTCAAAAATGTGTTTGATATTTCGGATAGTGAAATAGTGATAGTGAAATAGTGGAACTTTTGACGGATATAAACTTCTGCCAAAACAAACCCTAAATACATGACTTTCGATCGAAAGTCATCACTAAAGGACTTTCGATCGAAAGTCCTTTGTTTGAGGACTTTCGATCGTAAGTTTAGTATTTACGATCGAAAGTTGAAGCTAGTTTCTATCGAAAGTGGATAAATATTATTTTGCCAAAAATGCTTTTCCAGACAGATTCCTTCCTCCAAAAAATTATAACCTAGTATTGTGGGTTCACCCATATATATATGGTTTATGAAAATTATTCATTCAAGTGTTCTACATTATGGAGTTATGATTATTTTTGGAGCTAAGCATACTATACCAATTGTGATTTGATATTGATACTATATGATGTGCTTGTGGGATGACTAGAGGTAGTCGTAGTCACTTCTATGAGAGATCCACACGATGTTGCACTCTCCCTCCTTATCTGCCACTATATATATATATATATATATATATATATATATATTTTGATGTATATGTTCTCACAACTTGACTTGATGATGCAGGATGAAGGTACCAGGCATCAACTTCACCTAGCTACATAGGTTTGAGTGTGCCTTCAAATCCTCAAATTTTTGTGTGGAGATATTGCCAAGATACTCTCAAGGAACCCTTCTTGACTTAGGTTCCTATTTAGGAAGTCACCTTGGTTGGGGGTTTGAACAGTATTACGATTTTGTTGATTTTGAGATTTAAGTTTTAGAGTCTATTTTCATTGTTTCTTTATGTATGTTAAAGTATTATGCTTCTCTGTCTTTTTAAATGTAAATATTGATGTATTGGATTATGTATTATATATATCTAGGGTATGTGCAAGATCATGGTATGCCAAACTAGGCTCTTAAGTGGCAATGAAAATTCAGAAAATCAGGTTAAGGCAAGTTGACATAAAAATTTGAACAAGTTATAAATATTATATCAAAAATATGAAAGAAGAGAATATATAGAAATTTGAATCTAGTTTATAAGACACTGAGCCTTTTTGAAAAACAATTATTTTATATGTTGAAAATCTAAAATTTCAATGTAGTAGTATGAAAATTTTAGGAAAAAAAATAAGAAGTAGGTGTATGTCTGACCACCTTAAACATAATAAAATGATAAATTGTTTCTACAAGATTCTAGATATAAGTAGTAGACTCATATCCAGATGTGACGGATTTTTTTTGTAATTTTTTTCCAAGTAAATAATTAATTATAATTTGTCTTCTACATATTTTTCAGAATACAAAAACTCTTGTGTCTAACCATGTTAACTAAGTGTAAACTTTATCAAATTGAATTTTTTAATATTTTTCTTATAGTAGGAAAAACATAGAATGTGACACATCTTTTAGATTTCAAAAATGTTATACAACTTGAAAGTTATAGCTATTTTTCAATAAGTTTATCAATTGGGACTAGAAAGATCACAAGTAGTTGTATGTCTGACCACATTAAACAAAATCAAATGATAATATTTTTTACAAGACTCTAGATAAAAGTAGTAGACTCATGTATGGATGTGATTTATATTATTTTGTATTTTTTTCCAAGTAAATAATTAATTATAATTTTTTTGCTACAAATTTTTCTGAATATAAAAACTCTGGTGTCTGACCATCTTAACTTAGTCTAAACTTCATCAAATTGAAAGAATTGTTTATTATTATTATATCAGGTGAAGCATTGAATGTGATGTATATTTCTGATTTCAAAAATGTTATATTGTTTGAAAGTTATAGTTTTTTTTCAAAGAGTCTATCAATCAAGACCTCTTTTTCACATCACCACTTTTTGGCATACCATGATCCTGTACATACCCTCTATATGTATGTATATATGGGTGCACACACATATATACCTACGTATATATAAATAGTTATAGCTTCTTTTTTTTGCATGTATAAATGTATCTTTATGTTGGTATAATAAATGACGTAATTATAAAATTAAAATATAATAAATAAGAGGAAGAAATCTCTTAATTAATAAAACTAGCTTGTCTAGGAGTTTTGAACCTAAGACCTCCTAGGAGATAGGCTAGTTAGTTTCCATTTGGGCCATGTAAGTTATTTGTGAATTCTTTTCACTTCTAACATAGTTATGGTCTTGAGAGGTAAAATAAGATAATTAAAAAATAAAACATTTAATTAAGGCTTATGGGAGTTGTTTAATATTTGGAACCAACTATAGTAGTTCAAGTACTTGCTTCCCATAAATAAACTCGTGCAATCATAGGATTGGATATTAGTGTTCAGAGGAATTAATGAGTGAGGAAGGATAAAATTAGAAAGATTTGGGGTTTCTAGAAGAAAATTGAATAGTTTGTTGGAGAGAAGAAATTTTAGATTAAGGATTTAGTTGGACTTTGGAGGATCAGGGAGAGTAAGGAGGTGCTTGGTATCATAATTATTTAGGGATATTTCCTGGAAGGATATCCCTCACCCAAATCTTGAAAAAAGGTGTTGAGGATTACACAACTTTGGAAGGGATTTCTCCGCAAGACTCCGGGTAGGGTCTGGAACCAAGGAAATCACCTTATTGTCTATAAATATATGTGTGTGTGGGTGTTTTTAAATATATATAATGTTCATATGGTCTTGATAGTGTCTATTATTAAATAATTTATTTATTTGGTTATGATGTTGGAAATGTCTTGTGCATTCAAGAAGAATGGTGAAGTAATGACATAATATTTCTTTCAGATTTCTTCATGGGAGGGATATTATTGTATATATATGAATTTTATTAAGTGTTTCCTCTATATATTTATGGTTTAGGGAAGTTTAGGGAATATTAGGATTGTTTAGGAAGGATTAGGAAGATCTATTTGTGGTTTTTCCTTCTTGTTCCTTATGCGGATTTTTGTAATGAATTCATAAATAGTTTTGGTTTTTGTTTAGTTGGAAATGTATTATGATTTGGAGAGGGGTTATGTCTGTGCTACTGAGAGACCTTAACCAGGTCCATCTCATAAAACTTTCCCCAAACACCCTCCATACTTCAATTTGGTCATAATTTTAATTTGGGTCAATTTTGGAACTTTGGAGTCGATTCTTGTACAAGTAAATAAGTCTAAACCTATTTTCTCATGCTAGCCTATGAGGATACTTGTACTACACTATGGGAGTACTCATATTGGTCTTTGGGAATAATCGTATTGGAGTTTGGGGTCATGGGAATCCATTTTGATCACCTTATGTCATGGGATTTGGTATGTGTCTTCTAAATTTTGATCCTAATCTTTCTCTGCATCATTTCACCTCTTTGAATGTTAAATTAATGTATGAGGTTAATCAAAATGTTGTACTTAAGGTATCTTATGTTTAACATCCTTTTTATGATTCTTTTTATGTATATGGATAAGGTTAGGAGTCATCCTAGGGGCTTGAATGCATAAGAAAGTTTCCTAAACCTATGAGTCTGAACATTTGAAGTATTTACTTATCTTTTTGGCTTGTCTTGGGGTAGGGGACTAGGTACCCTAGGTGAGTGGCTCACCATAGGCGTCGAGACCCAAAGTGGTTACCATGGGATCCTTTGGGTGAGTTTGCGATTAAGTGATAACCATAAAAAATAACTTGGGAAGGGGGGTTTTGAAAAGATAATGAAAGACATATAATGTGAAAGTCCACATTGACCTATTGAAGTATTGGTACCATGGGTAACTTCTAGGGTGGATCCTTAACATAAAGAGGGGACCAAGGTTAAATGGTTGTCAAGGAGGATCCCAATACATAAGCTATGCATGATGACACTCACCTAGATGGTATACTAGAACCTTAACCTTTGTGTATAGTATGGTGATATGTTGTTGCTTATGTCTTTTATTTTTGGTATTTGGGTGAATGATTATTTTTCCTTAGATTTCCTTAGGCCTTGTGAGTACCTTGGTTCTATCTCCTAGCATAGGGGGTGGAACTTCACAAGTTTCACATGGTTGGGTGGCAAATCTCTTTCGAGGTATTGTTCATGGTTCATGTCTTGGCTTGGATTCAAGTTTATTCAATGATGAAGACTTGAACTTTAATGCATCTTGTACCTCTATCTTTTGTATTCAAGATGTAAAGATCTGTTATAAGTCTTGGGCAATTTGAAGCAATTGTATTTGAAATTGAAAGAAAAAAGAAATGTAATTTGGGAGGGGTAGTCTTAAGAATATCAAAAGTGAGTATTTATTGAAAAATTAGAAAGTTATAATAAAGGAATATAGTTATGTACCTTTTTACCCTATCTCTCTTTGAATCATTGAAATGAAAAATGAGAAGTAAGGATTTCTAAATTGTAATCTGATTATGTTTTGGAAGAATATTCTATATGTAGGTATGGTTAATTGGAAAAGAAATGAAAAAGGAAAGGATAAATATATTTATCTTAGGAAATAAGTAATATGTTACTATCTCTTCTCTAAAATCTAAATGCTATGTAAGGTAGAAAAAGGAAATGAATTCATTAAGTTAGTTAAATTGAATCAATAGTTTTAATGTTGGTAAAAATCAATATGGGAACCTTTAAGGACATATTCATATGCAGGATTATCAAATAAGATCCTAGTAATGTTTAAATAAAAAATTAGTTACTTTTCTTGTACTTTAGACCTATTCCTTATGGGCTCTCTAGCAGGGACATTACAATACACACAGGGACTGAGTATATATATAGCCCTATAGCATAACAGTGTTATTTTTTCCCTTTTAATTCTAATTTTTCAAAAGGACTACGTAGGGAACGTAACCTTTTTGTTTGCTTTATATTCATTTTAAAAATAATATCATAGTTATATTTAAAATTAATTATAATAGAGATTATTTAAAATAAATATAATATCACATATAATTAAAAAATAAATTATATTTAGCATTAAATATTATATAGAATGTATCATTATTATATTATATTTAAATAATGTAAATTAATAAGAATATATTTTAAATAATATCATATGTATTTAACAAGGGTTATGGTAAGGTGTATAAATTATTATTTTTTGAATTTTGTCATAAGTAATTTTCACCAATTTTTCACTTACAAAGATTACTTAGATCATAAGTTATCCACAAACAACCAAGACAAATCAAAGTCAATAAATCTAGCATATCAATTAAAATATAATCAATTATAGTATATGGAAGAGTTATATCCATTATAATGGGTCATAGCATTAGTTGTAAAGGGAAATATTTTGGCACACCATCATACATTGTTACAAAATCTACCAAGATGACTAGGAAGAGGGGGATATAGAGAGAGAGAAGGGGGGGGAGATCAGGGGAGGGTGGCGGGTCAATTGAGACATTTCTTGCACAAACAACAATTTTCTCTAACTGACCTTTCACATCTCTACAGTGTACCCATTGCACACATAAATGAGATTGCTAGTAATAACATTATTTAGCATGGGAAAAGCTGCAATAAGTTGAGAACTGCCTCTACTGTTGTGTGCTCTTCCCCTCTCACAACCAAACCTTTCTCTACTTCTTCGGACCATGATATAAAGAACTCATTTGAAATGAAGCCCCTGAAACGTTGTGTGAAGGAACCTAGCACATCTACCTTTTTAAACCTTCACATTATATTCGCATATAATGTAATCCATTCTTTCTAGTCTAATCTGTAGAGTCATTTGTGAAGAACTACAATTTATAATGAGACACGACATGAAGGCATCACCTTTTGAGATACTATTCGGCATCAATTGTCGGCGGTAACTACTATTCTGGTTGGAGATGGAGTCAATGATCACGAGACTCGATGAGAGTAAGGAGTGTACAAGTGAGGCCGCATCAGGGACTAGCCGTGCACATATTATTATTTCTTCATCTTCCCATTTCTGCAAGTTCCTTTCACAACTTTAAGTAAATGCGCAATGAGATGAAAATAACTAGAAATGTTTAGTCCCAGAAACTATTATTACCTGTATCCTTTGAATACAGTATTCAATAAGTGATCCCTCATTTTCTCTGAGTTTCAGTCGCTTCAAATTCCGCTGTGTTCCAAGATTTCTATACCCGGCACCTTCCAGCAGGTCTCAGCAGTCAATTCTTGCAATCTTGTGCAATTTTTCGATTCCGTTGCAACCACTAAGATGAAATTTTACGAGAGAAGTAATACCCGCAAAAGTCAGAATGCTCTTCAGCATTTCACAGTTTTCCAAACATATTGACTTCAAGGTCATTGGCAGTGCTTTTATCTCCTTTGAATGATGATTCTCCTTAACGTAGAGATTCTCCCGGTGGGGACAACAGGCTTCTGAAAATGAAATTCTGCACACTTGTGTGTCGAATAGATTTGAAACTGGTAAAACGAAGTTTACTTACCTCACCGTCAGTCTCCCCCACAACTCTTTCAAGCAATGTTCTCCATCCCATCTTTCATAGAGTTCTAAAACTCTCAACTTTTTCGATGAAAGTTTTGATGGAAGATTTTGCTGCCCAATTTCAAACCAGCGAAGCCAAACCAACTCTAGTGATATTTCACTTCTTACTTGATTAAAATAATTTTCACTAATCTCTAAAAAATTTAGTCCAACTGAAGAACGTGTGAGCGACCTAATTCCTTCATTTGTGTTATACTCGTCAATCTCAGCAGTTTTTCCAACCATTATTGACTAAATAGAAATAACATAAAATATTAAGAAAATAAAATAATAATAAAAAATAAAGCTGTGAACTTGTACAGACAATTAAAACTTTTAGAGATAGAGAAACAAATGACATGGGTAAACATACCTCACAATAAGTCCACTCCAATTGATTGGAAGTTGTGATTATTCCTTGTATTTAAAAGAGAGAGAAAATACAAAATAAAAAATTATAAAATAAAAGAGTTAATATGTAATTATTCATCTTTTAAACAATTAAATTTTATGGATTGAAACATTTCTCCCTGATAAAATAGTTTTTTTTGTATTGATCAGTGATATAATAAAAATAATAAAAGAATTGATTACTTGTATTTTATTCTAATGAAGTAATAAAAAATTTAATTTAATTTTTTTATATTTTAACATTAATAATTTGTTGAGAAAGCCAAATGCGATGGGGTGAATGCTTATTTGCAATGTCTCTTCCCAAATTTCTTAAGTGATTATGCATTCTAAATCTCTTAAGTGATTATACATTCTTATAAGATTCTTATTATCAAGCTCAACCAAAGATTTATGCAGTAGGGTTTCCCAACTTCTTAAACCACTCCACCCCAAGCCATTCCATACTTCAATTGCCAAGATAATGTCTTCTCCAATGGAAAAACATGCAGTATTGAGGAACATCTCTTTTTCTTCATCATCAAGGGTCTCATAACTTATTTTGAGTCTCTCTTTAATATCATCAGACATTTCTTGATATCTTATGCAATTGTGACTCCTGATACTCTTTGCAGGACTCACCATATAATTGTGCTCCAAAAATCTTCAAAGACAAAAGTAATCCATTGCATACCTTTAAAAACATTTCAACAAGCTTCTTTAATCTATCTAGTGAACAAAACTTCAAAAACACGTGCCAGCAAAAAAACTATTTTACATACAATGGATCCAATTGTTTCATTTTATATATATATAGAAGATGCCTCAAGACCTAAGAACATCATATGACCGTGTAATAACAATGATTATACTACCTTTTCCAAAGTACCTTTTATGAGTAATAGAACATCCAATTGTTCCACATCATCTAGAACAATCAACCACCTAACAGATCTCAAAACTCTTAGAAAGTCTTCTCATGCCTTCTTCCATATTGTCAAATAATAAATCATGCACGCCAAAATCTTTGAGAAAGTGTTTTTTTCGTTTCTCTTGTAACAAGCCTTTCGTTGCAGCATCTTGAATATCAAAAACAAAACTAAACCTCTCCAGCATCTCGAACATCAAAAACAAAACTAAACCTCTCCATTGATAATGATATTTCATTGTACAATCTTTTTGCGAGAGTGGTTTTGCCAGAACCACACATCCCCCAAATTCCTACAATTTGAACATCCTGATTACTATGGGTAGATTGGAGTGTACTTACCTTAAAATCTTCCACTATTTCTTCCAGACCAACTCTATGTTTTGCATATATTAAATTCACCTTGTAATTTATTTCATTCAAAACACAGCTCACAATATTCTTCAGCAGCTTCATCTCGTCCCTGAACAACCCAAAAAAAAAAAAACATTGGAAAATCAATAATGTTATCAGCTGATTATCCCAAATATCAAACACATAATTAAGGAAAAGAAAAAAAAAATACTTTTGAACATATAGAGGCCTAATATTTGGTACTTACGCATCATTTTGGATTATTTGGCTACTGTAAAATGAGATGTTGTGAAGTGCGCTCTTCCACTCCTGATGCTCCAGGCTGTATCTACCCTTCTGCTCATGATCTTTAAAGGTCTGAGCATACATTTCTTTATCTTCAGCTACCCATCTCAGATCACTGGGATTTACAAACGGATAGACAATTATTTTATAAAAGAGGCTGATTTGGTCAGCCACTCTTAACTCTTAAAATTTTCCAGCCAGGCATGGAATCTTTCGTGGGTCTTCTTTCTAAGATTATTCCGCCAATCTATGTTTTTTCTTTTAATCCCGGTGGAAGTAGACGCCATGGAATTGTCAAAGTAAAGAAGATAACGTCGATAATGCATTGTCAAAGTAGGTCAAAGCGGGCTTCGTGTTAGAACACGTGGTAAGAAAAGAAATGATCAAAAGCGTACTGTGATATTCGTGGAAGAAACGGCGAAAAATGTTTAAGACATTCAAAAATGTGAGAGGCAAGATATTGCAAATATTTTTCTTTTTTTATTATAATTAAGCCACTAAATTTAAAGGATGTTGTTAAGTTCTCTATAAGATGTATTATTGACTAAATTTCAAAAATCAGAAAACCCAAAAAAAAATTGCAAAAAATTGGTGTTTTTACAAATGTGGAAAAAAAAAATTGATATTTTTTTTTTTTGTCTTTGGTACGTTTTGTAGGAAGCTTTTCAACTGTAATAAGAATAAGACCTAATGACGTCTACAAAAGGATAATGAAAATCTTTAGGATTGTCATTTTGCTACAGTCACTTTTATCTTTTTTATCACATTTTTTAAGTGCTTAATTTTTTTCACATTTATTGAAAAATATTTGTTTAAACGAAAATATATAAAAAAATTAGTAAAAATGAATAATAAAATTTAATCTTGTAAAAATGTTTATTGTTATTATTTTTAAAATTATTGAGTAGTTTTTTTTTTATAACATTTTCATAAATAAAATGCTAAAATCAAAAGGATATATTACTTTAGAGAAAAAATTACAATATACAAAATAAAAAAGATGAGCTAGGCTTAAGTCTAACTACGTCACTATTTGTACCCCTTTGTACCCCTTGTCCATACTATACTGAATTGAACTTCAAACTATGTACTATCAAGAAAATTAATTCCAATATCCTACTACTTAACTGCCAAATTGGGGCAAAGCCAAATGGCATACTATCTAAACACCCCAAACTCCACAAGACTGTATATTCTTTTATTACATAGACTTTGGCCGATACAAAATGGCTTACCAACCTGCCCCAAATTACTAGCCAACAGTTGCATCCATCTTCTGCATTCTAGACCTCCAAGCACGCTTTGGTCGACATAGTACTAGTCAATTCAAGGGTAAATTAAGGCCTAGCCGCTTCAATAGCAATTCCTCGAATCATTGTTGTCGTTGGTGCCACTTTTTTTTTTTGCATTCCCCTCTTTCGTTTTGATGGCTTCATGTCCTCTTGTTTCTCTTCGACATTTCTTTCATTAGCCTTGAAAGACTTATAACCCTCAAAAATTAAATACTCCTTCCACCAATCACCACCCCCAGAAACCTTCAGTCTTAGCCATTTCTAGAGAAAATCAATGTTTCTAGCTATGGATGCCTTCCTTTCATCAAAAGCCTTCTTATTGCACAAAGAGAGGATCAATTATTTTTCCACCGCCTTGTCACTGCCACGCATGTCTCTAGGATTTCTCTAAGGGTAAAAGTCCTCTGGGTAGGGATGATTAAATTGTCATCAACATTTCCAACTGCCAAATTTAAATCTCCTAAGATCTTTTCACATAATACAGCTGTATACACCTAAAAATGGTCATCTAAACTATTAGCCCCTTTTGCTAAATCATAAATTGCTTGTTCTTGATCAAATCCTTGTGCTATCATTTATTCGATTATTTTCTATGGGCTAACCATTTTATCCTAATTTTTTATTTATTTAAAAGGAATATTTCCTCCCCTTTTAATAAATAAAAAGCCCACATTTTCTTCTTATCCTATGTTGCCTAAATAAAGCATTTAATTCTTATTTATAAAGAAAAATAAAAATAAAATAAAATAAAAAGTACTTTTTGTCTCACATGGACATAAATTAAATGCTCAACATAAAGTAAATGCTTCTAATTTTCTTATTGGAGGATATTTGTGCACAAGGATCAAGCTTCTTTTTTTCTCCACCGTTGATTAAATCTTTTGCCTCTTAATCTCCATGGCCCATTCCTTTTTCATTCCCTATAAAAGGAGAGCTCTCTTCCTCATTTGCACACACAATTTTTATGCTATTGTTATGCTATAGGTTTTATAGGTCATCTTGGAGCTTTTGGAGATATTCTTGCATCTAGGGTTTGAAGATTTGGAGCATTGTTGGCATTCATCTTGGATCTTCATCAACACTCTATCTTCTTGTCTTCATTCTTGCATCATCATGGCTTTCTTGCTTCATAGTTAGATTTCATTTCTTGCATCTTTCATTTTCATAGCTTAGCTTGCATTGTACTTTCATTTCCATAGCTTAGCTTGCATCTTCATTCTTAGCTAGCTTGCATTGCATTGCATTTCATTTGATTCTTGGGGATATTGGCATTCTTGCCCTTGTCTTCATTGAATCTCCCATTGCATGGTTTACTAGCAAGGTTATTGGCTAAATAGCTCTAGCTGAGAGCGTTCTTAAAACCCTTGCACTCCATGCCTAGGGAGCTACGGATCGATTTGTGAGGCCTCATTCTTGAGTTCCCTTGCATGTAATGATTCATAGAAGTGTGGTCACATTTTCACCATACATTTTTGGCGCCCACTGTGGGGCAACCCACCTCTTGCATGCTGGTTTTGATTATTTTTGGAGCTAACCCTTGTGCAGATTTGTTTGGAGATGAAAAAAACCCTAGATTTGAAAGATTTGACCATATCTCCCAAACGGTTTGGTGTTCTGGTCTAAAATTTTTTTTGTAAGTTGGCGACATATCAGAGAAGCTCCAAAACAAATTTTAGAATTTTCAGAGGTAATTTGTATTTTTTATGATTTTTTCTTTATTTTTCATAAAAAATCGATTTTTGGCGCAAATCAGCATATTTTTCAGAAATTTTTATATTTCTGGAAAGTTCTTCAAATTCTACAGGGGGTCCATTCACTGTGTTTTTAATTTAGAAATCATATCATAGCTCATTTGGTTGATTTATAAAATCTGGTATGTTTTGGTAAAATGGCTCTCTAGGGCACAAATGAAGAGATTTTTCTGAAATTTTTATATTTTTGGAAAGCTCTCTATTTTTTGATAGAGGTCTCTTTTCTGCATTTTGAGTTTAGGGTCCGAATTCATGTGGTAAAAATCAGATCTTGTTGACTGGGTCAAATGCAAAAAAAATAAAATTTTGTGATGGGTATGCACTTATTTTTCATTGTTCATTGCATGATATGAGTTATCATTTGGATTATTTTCTAGTTATCATTGCTCCTAACAATTGATTTTCAGATCTAACCTTAGGGTTTGCATAAATTGGATATATATTGCATATCTTGTTTGCTTGTTCTCTTGTCTTGTTCATTTGAAGGTGCTCTTGCTTTCATGGAAAATGCTTAAAATCTACTAAGCGCGTTGCATTGGACTTGAGGTAGTTTGTTATATCTCTACAGCATTTGGATTTTGGGATTAAAATTAAACCTCTCATGTGTTTGGCTTGAGTGTTTACATGCTTTCATAGAACACATTTCAATTGATGCTCTTAATGGGAAATGAATGAACATAGATTTGCTTTCATACAAGTTTGTGTAAGTGAATGCTTGTGTTTAAACCTTAAGTAATTCTTGGTTCCAATATCAAATATCTTATTGAGTGATTGGGGGCATAGATTCATTCCTTGTTTACATAGAGAGTTAAATGCACCACCTTGTGGACTCACTCTATGTTTGCTTGGAAAGTTAAATATTCCATTGGTACACCCCTTTTTCATTTGTGAGTAGTATTGATAAGCAACTTTAGAGTACTTGTGATTGATCTAGATTGCTATCTTGGGTTATTGGACTCGCTAATCCACCGGCCCCTCGTTTCGGCCCTGTGGTTGCAATCCCAGCACCATATTAAAGGGGAGGGGTCAACAGGAAAGAAGCGTTAAGTGCTCCACTTGGCAACCCTTTTGTGCTTTTTGGAACTCACTTGTTTTCTAAGGTGTGGACTCACTTTGAGTTTGTGTGAGGAGTTAAATGTTTCACTTTTTTGGACTCATCTCATGCTTACTTGAAGGGTTAAATGTACCACCTCTAGTGCTCTAAATACTTTTGATAGTGAATTACTTAGTTGTTATTTCTAGAAGGCCTGCTTGGGGACACACCACCTCAAGGGATGACCTTAACTCCTGTGTTCTGGTGGAGTATAAATAGTGGGAGGTGAATCGAAAGACACCTCTCTTGGGAATTGAGTTTGATATCACTCTTGGCTAAGCCTCAAAGAACTTTATACCTTTGAGAAGTGAAGGAGGAGATTTGGGTTACCGTCTCCCCCCAGCTGTGTGATTTTGGATTCTTCTCATCTACAGATTTGGGCCTCACGTACCTTGTGTATATCGAGGACTCCTCTTAGAAAGCCATGTGTATCCTTGTAGATAGCTTGCTAAGGTGTTGTTGTGTTCTATGTGCCTGCTAAAACATTTGAAGAATATACACAAGTAGAATCTTTAAGGAGTAGAAATACTAAGTCACTATTCTTGTTCATGTGCAAGGTTGCTTTGCCCCTTGCTCATTGTTTGAAGACAACTGCTTGCTTGAAATCCTTGATTGCTGTCTTATGTGCTTGATCCATGATAAAAATCTGTTGATATACTTACTTGATCTTTTAAAACACTTCAAACTAATATTTTTATGTTCGTTGGTCATAGAGTCGTACGACTCTGCAAAAGTGTCACCCCACTTACTGGAAACTATCATCTGGCTTAAGGTGAAGTATCACCCTGTTTGCCTGAGAACTATCGCCTGGGTCATTTCTGTTGTCCTATCATTATTGCAATCTAGAGCTGCTAAACTTGCATTTTAACCTGTCGTAGAGTGTCCTTTTCTGTTCTTATCTGAAGCTAGTTTGTTATCTACATGCTTAGATTTGTTCTAGACTGAAACAAATGAACTCAAATTATTGGATTTGAGCTTAACGAATGCTACTCTTGATCACTTGTCACATCACGGTTACCTCTCTAGCTACTTGCTTATTGAGCTTCTTGCTCGCTGCTCAGCTTTAGTCAATTGATTGTTGTAAGTGCTTGAGCACTTTTGACGAGCCATCTCTCTATTGTTCTACTTTGACAAGTGATCTTTATTAGCTTTGCTTATCTCATATCTGAGAAACTTTGTCTCATTCTATTAGTCAACCAACATCTCTTTTCATGCCGGTTACAACTCGATCTCAATTTGAGCAGGAGAATCACCCTCCATTTAATTATACACAGTTACCTTCTCCAACTAGACATTCACGAGTGCCCGCTAGCAATGACAGTTCTAGTTCTGACCAATCTAAGGATTCTAAGGCTACTCCGTGGTACAAAGGAGGTTTCCTCTTTTCTGCATTCAAGACCCCCAAAAACACAGACAGTGTCTCACTCACTTTGACTGAACAAGAAAAATTTCAACAGTTGCAAGCACACTTTAAGCACAAGGATAACCAAGCACGCTTAGACAAAGAACACAATCAACAAAGAATGGATGCTACTAGGTGCATGGCTTATAGAGGGACATTTCATGAGCAACCTGAGACTAGTAATCATGAGCATAGAACTCTTTTTACCAATGGAAACAATGGCAACAACACGCCACCAAGATCTCCTCTAAGAC
Source organism: Chamaecyparis obtusa (assembly GCA_027943335.1). Taxonomy (NCBI): domain Eukaryota; kingdom Viridiplantae; phylum Streptophyta; class Pinopsida; order Cupressales; family Cupressaceae; genus Chamaecyparis; species Chamaecyparis obtusa. The sequence goes on from BSBK01009532.1 coordinate 77,910, forward strand.
CTACTTTTGGTGTGCCTTCTTCACCTCCTAGACCTCCTCCCTCTCAACATGAGGCAGAGGAAGATGATGAGATTTCTAGTGAGGATCTTATGACATTTGAACAAGATGTGGTCTCCCAAGGAATGATGCATAAGCTTTTAGAGCATAATGGCGATCAATATTTTCAATATATGACTTCTAGAGGATACAAGCTTCCTCCTGGCTATGATGTTAGACAAATTGTCCAACAAAAAGTACCAACTGAATTGGAAGTCCTTCAGGAAGAACTACGTTGGACAAATCAACGCCTTACCCAAATGGCAATAGAAAGAGAGCCTCCAAAGGTCTCTTTTGTAGAATCAATTTGTGCTCTTCCTTTTGATAAAAATCTATACATGGTCCCATTTCCTAAGGATATTGAGGTTCCCAAATATGACAAGTATGATGGAAATGGTGATCCCCATGATCATGTACGTCACTTTTATGCTCTTAGTATGGACTTTCTTCATGAAGACACGTATCTTCTATGATTATTCCCTCGAAGCTTAAGAGGACAAGCTTTAGAATGGTTTGCAAAGTTGACACCTCCTTTGAAGACTTTTGATGAGTTAGCTATGCGCTTCACACAACACTATTCATACAACATCCAACAACCTGTCACCGTGATAGATCTTGGTAATCTAAGACAACATCAAGGTGAGCCATTTGCAACTTACTTACAACGTTGGAGGTCATTGTATTCTCGATATCCTCGTCAACTACCCGAGAGAGAAAAGATTGACATTTTTGTCAACACTTTGGTGCCTGAGCTATATTATGATCTAAGGAAACAACTATTCCCTTCTTTCAATGACATGGTTGAAAGTGCATATCGAATTGAGGATGTAGCTATAAGAAAAGGGGATATTGTTATTAATAAAGATGTTAAAGGCAATGGCAAAGACAAGAACAAACCTTAGAATCAGAACAAGTATGTTGTTAATGATGGGGTTGTTTACGCTCCTAAAGTTAAAGAGCCTGCTTTCAATCTCTCCAATGCTATCTATGCAGCAAAACAACAAGAAGCTGCCAACACTCGCAGTGCTCCTAAACCTCAGTATGCAGATAAGACTAAGAAGTCATTTCGAAAGCGAGTCTATACCAAATTGGCAGAACCTTATGATGTGATCCTTAAGACTTTGGTTGATAATGGATATCTTACACTTCCTGATAAACCTGGTAATTGGGATCCACTAGATAAGCCTGATTAGTGGCGAGAGGATTCTTATTGTCATTATCACAGAAACAAGGGACATCCGACAGATAATTGTTTTAGGCTTAAGGATGATATTCAGGATCTTATTGAGAATGGCACAATCTCCACTGATGGCTTAACTAGAAATTCTGATCACACAGCTTTCAAAGATCCTCTACCTAAGCATGATAAGGGGGAAACCTCTCAAACACATAAGAAGAATCATGATGCTAAGATCAATTACACGTATCCTTCTAATACACCTGTGATCAACATGGTAGAGCCCGTTGAGAGTGTTCTTATGGTAAGATCTCAAGATGATAATAAAGCCAATCATGGTAAGCCAAAATTGGTCTTGCAAACACGTGGTAGTTCATCTTCCCGAAGTGAGACACTGAATGCTGTTACTAGGGGGCAAGCCAAGATTGTCCTTAAAACTGTGCAAGATCCCAAGTAGGCTTTGCCTTCCAAACAAGCGGCTCCTTCAGCCACCCCTAGCTATGATCTTGTCCAACATTTGCAAAAGATGCCAGCCCAAATATCCATTTTTGAGTTGCTTCAGTTATCCCCTTCGCATAGAGAAATCCTTGAGAAAGCTTTGCATACAGCACATGTCCCCAAAGACATTGATCCAGATCAATTTCAGGCTATGGTCAACCACATTTCATCTCCACTATCTCTCTCCTTTTCTATAGAAGATGACATATCTATTGCTCACCCTCATAATTTGGCTTTACACATTGAAGTTCTAGTCTACAACACCCGAGTCCACTGAGTCCTGATAGACAATGGTGCAGGGTTAAATATTGTTTCTTTCAATGTCATACAACAGTTGGGTTTGTCAGAATTTGCTGTGGATTCCAAGAAGAAGATTACTATAAAAGCTTACGATGAAGAGGAAAGATCTTCCAAAGGTCTTGTCACACTGCCTGTCTGAGTGGGTCCTATCACAAAAGATATTAGCTTCCAAGTATTGGACATCCCACTCGCATATAACATTCTTTTCGGTCATCCTTGGATCCATGACATGCAGGCTGTTGCTTCCACTTTTCATCAATGCGTCAAATTTCCATACAATGGCACTGAAGTTGTGATTCCTGGAGACCATACTATTGCTATTAATGCTCTAGCTGCTGCTGAAAAATTTGTTCCTCATAATGAACCTTCTGTTGATCCTAGTACATCTCTAGTTGCTGCTGAGAAATCACTTAAGATGATGAGCCTTGGTATGGGTGAATATACGCTAGATTCATTTGCTTCTATACCTGTTTCTCCTAGGTCATATGGGAAACCTTCTGATACAATGAAGCCTTCCACTTCTACTATGGTGATCTTTGATACTTTCATTCCTTCATCCATTCCTTTAGAAGAAGAAAGAGAAGAACAAGCTATTCAAGAATGGATCTATAGAGAAGATTCCAGAAATACTCCCATGCTCAGTAATTCAGACACAGATACAGATGAGTCACCACTACACACTATGGCTCACATGGGAGATGATCTTCCTTCTACTTCACTTCTTTGGGGGGAAGCATGTATGCCTACTGATGATATTGTTGAGTCTTCTATGTCTAGAACCTATGTTCCTAAAGAATCATTGCACTATGATAGACAACGTCACAACATTGAGCAACTGCTACAAAGAGGTGATCTATCACATAACGACATGAGTGTTTCTACTTCTCAGCATATTAAGCCTCTTCCAGAAGATTCTTCCATGATAGATATGGATGTTGATGTAGTTCATATTTCTCGTAACCCATCCGACGTAGTTGATGAGTCTTGTGTTGGATCTGATGAGTTTGTTCCCCGTATTGCCTTAGTGGACTACGTTGGTCCTCCTATGATGAATCTAGATCTATCTACTTTTGGAGCCTACCCTATAGGCTCAACCTCTCTTGTTACCAGAGATGACATCCCTCACATAAATTCTATTGAACCAGTCACTCCATTTCATCTCGCATCAACACCTATTACTTCTTCCACCAGCGAACTAGCAACAAAAAAGATTGAATCAAAAATCAAGCATCACAGTCATCAAGTCAAAAGAAAAGAGCAATGGTCAGATGGCGAAAACCACATTATGGTGGTATCCGAACCTAAGAAAAGTAAAGATAAAAATTTGCTCAAAAATAATGACTCTAAAATAAAAGATGAGAAGCTGATTCTCTACAAACAAATGGTGCATTACTTCAAGCATGATCTCATAACTGTTATACTTCAGCCCATTCCTAAAGCTGAGAAAAGAGTTGCTAATGCCTTGGTTACTTTGATATCCATCTTACAAATGAAAAAGCATAAATCTCGCTTCAAGTTCCTGGTGGATGAATTACGCTATCCTGCTCACAAATCTTACAATCCTACCATCTTTCCATGTCTTCCACCTCATACTCCTCCATGCCATTCTTTCCGCCATCCCTTACACTTTGCCTTTATCTCTGGTGGCTTGTATAGGAAGGGTCTAGATGGAACTCTCCTTAGGTGTCTAGAAATAGAGGAGTCAAAAAAAGTACTAACTGAAATCCACGATGGCATATGTGGATCACATTCTAATGATCCTCCACTAACTCAGACATTGCTTAGGGCTGGTTATTATTGGTCGAACTGGTTGAGACCTCCTATCATCACATCTGTAGCATTTGGGCCTGGGGCCTATCAGTTCTCTACATCAAAGGAAGCAGATCTTTAATGCCCGTTCCTGTCTGGGGCATTCCTTGTATATACTTTATGATCCTGAAAAAATTACAAAAAAAATCATATATGATGCTAAAAAAAACCTAAAAAGCATATAAAGTACTGAAAAAATGAGCATCCTAGTGAAAACCTAGCAATAGGCGCTTTGATGTCTCACCAAAAAAATCAAAAAATTCAAAAAATTCAAAAAAAAATAGAAAAAGTGCCTTGGTGAAAACTTGGAAACAGGCGCCTTGGTAGCAAAAATACAAAAAAATTATAAAAAAGTCCTGAAAAAATCTATCAAGTGGTGAAATCCTAGAAACAGGCGCTGCTTGAGACCTTCTGCACCTATGTCTATCAGTCTTGCGTGGCGCTCTTTCGCTCCACTTCTCGCTTTGCCTCTCCTAGCCTGGAATTGATTCTTGTCTTAGTCTAGGGGGCATATGTTGCTTTAAGCTTATCTTGGGTCTCTTTGTGCATCTGGGTTTCTTGGGCAACTTGGTTCCAATGGTGTTTTTCAACACCACCCCAATGGTGTTTTTCAACACTACCCTTGCGTCGAGTGTTTCTCAACACTTATCAGATGTCCTACCTGCAGTCTAGTATGATGCGATATTTCTCATTTGCAGATGCAATACTCAAAGTTTGACTCTATGACCTACACACACGCACTTGACTTGCTGAGATTTGTTTGAATTTATTTCTTTGCATGCTGTCTATGATGATTTCTTTGCTGAGTGGTCTCTCCCTGAGAAGTTTTCGATGATGCATAGCTAGAAGACTGAGGGTATGAGAACATGTTTTATTGCTTTTTCTGCTTGTGGGTATATTTTGTTGATCCTAATTGTCATGAGCATTTATGCTGGTCTTACTTGACACTGTGGATTGACAGGGTATTATCCTTGACTATTTTTGTGCAAGTGCATACTTGTAGCCATCTTGACTTTCCTTGTGTCTCGATGCGAGTATAATCTTGCTATATTAAACTTAGGTAATCTCACTGTGCTAGTCATCTTGACCTACATGTCTTTGATGCCTAGGTGAGATTTCCACATTCCTATCTGATAAAGATCATATTCATATTCACATAGTTATGCTAGTGTGTATTGTATGATCTTGCGATGCTACCAATAATGCTCGATGATGAATATTAGATGTCTATTGGCTTTGTAACCTTGCAAGTAAACCACTTTTCATGTAGCTTGCATTTCTTAGGTTCATGTTAGTTTAGTTTTGCATCTTGCATATGGAGAGAGCTCTCCTTTCATTTTTCATGGACTTGTTAATTAGCTGTGCTCACCTTTCGCTTCTTCCCGATCATGTCTTTCACTTTCTTGTCTTTCATCTCACATCATTTTCTCTTCATTTCAGGATCCAAACCGAAATCCACATTCACCTTGACCCTTTCTCCTTTTTCCGCATAGTTGGCTGACCTTTTGAGGCCTGATCCTTTGATCTTCACTGGGGCATCATAACCTCTTCATCCCCATCTCTTTCAACCTTCTAGTCTTTCATTCAAATCCCAAGTTCCAATTCCCCCCTCTATGGCGTTTACGGGTTGAGGGACCGATAGGTTCATGCCCCGTGTCCCATGTGTGGGGCATCCCTTCATTGGTTGATGGTTATTCTATTATCTTTCATCTTCGATTATGATTTCTAGTGATTTGATCATGTTGATCTTGCTTCTGCATACCCTCTACTTGATTTCGCTTTCGATCCCGAGGGGGCAGACACATCATATCTTATTAGCTATCTCTTTCCTAAGTGTTCAGTACTGTCGCTACCAGGCTGACCATGCAGGATTTGCTATCTCTCTGTACTTCATTCTTTGGAGTCAGATCACTATCTTCTTGCCTTCTTGGCTACTTGCTTGCCTTCTTGGCTATTTTATTCTTTGACTACATGTGATCCCAAATCGATCTCACATCTGTCAAAATCGCTATTGCTTGCTTTCTTGGTTGTCTGCTTGCCTTCTTGGCTGATCTATTCTTTGACTACATGTGTTCCCAGATCGATCACACATTATTCAAAGAGGGGCAAAATGTATACACCTAAAAATGGTCATCTAGACTATTAGCCCCTTTTGCTAAATCATAAATTGCTTGTTCTTGATCAAATCCTTGTGCTATCATTTATTCGATTATTTTCTATGGGCTAACCATTTTATCCTAAGTTTTTATTTATTTAAAAGGAATATTTCCTCCCCTTTTAATAAATAAAAAGCCCACATTTTCTTCTTATCCTATGTTGCACAAATAAAGCATTTAATTCTTATTTATAAAGAAAAATAAAAATAAAATAAAATAAAAAGTACTTTTTGTCTCACATGGACATAAATTAAATGCTCAACATAAAGTAAATGCTTCTAATTTTCTTATTGGAGGATATTTGTGCACAAGGATCAAGCTTCTTTTTTTCTCCACCGTTGATTAAATCTTTTGCCTCTTAATCTCCATGGCCCATTCCTTTTTCATTCCCTATAAAAGGAGAGCTCTCTTCCTCATTTGCACACACAATTTTTATGCTATTGTTATGCTATAGGTTTTATAGGTCATCTTGGAGCTTTTGGAGATATTCTTGCATCTAGGGTTTGAAGATTTGGAGCATTGTTGGCATTCATCTTGGATCTTCATCAACACTCTATCTTCTTGTCTTCATTCTTGCATCATCATGGCTTTCTTGCTTCATAGTTAGATTTCATTTCTTGCATCTTTCATTTTCATAGCTTAGCTTGCATTGTACTTTCATTTCCATAGCTTAGCTTGCATCTTCATTCTTAGCTAGCTTGCATTGCATTGCATTTCATTTGATTCTTGGGGATATTGGCATTCTTGCCCTTGTCTTCATTGAATCTCCCATTGCATGGTTTACTAGCAAGGTTATTGGCTAAATAGCTCTAGCTGAGAGCATTCTTAAAACCCTTGCACTCTATGCCTAGGGAGCTATGGATCGATTTGTGAGGCCTCATTCTTGAGTTCCCTTGCATGTAATGATTCATAGAAGTGTGGTCACATTTTCACCATACAACAGCAAGACACAACTGAATGGCTGCAAAATTGGACTCACCCATCACCAATAGAATGGACACAAACACAATAGGAATATTGTTATTTACTCTATGTCGATGACCTGTCCTGAGTCCTTCGACTTCTCCTAGAATTTGTTTCACCCCCACGAGCACAAAGTCATTATTGGGTTTAAGAGTTCTTCCCCAACATTCTTGATTTGTCTCTCATGTGTCTTTTCTTGCAGGTTAAACATAGCACTGAATCGATTACCAAAGCCTTACAAAGAGCCCAGAACTTGCTAGAAGAGTAATGAGCACAGTGTGAAAAATATGGATTCAATTCACTTATAAAACAAACTTGGATTTCATTCGATGTAATATTCCCAACATGTAACATAATTCTATTAAATTTTGATCAGTAAGGAGTCAGTTTGCCTAATCATTATTTATCACACCTTATGACACACAGAAGTTGTCTTCAATTTTCCCTAACACGTATAATGTTATTATTTTAAGGATGCATAAAATCTCCTTATTGAAGCTATTTGATTAAACATATCCTAGGCTCATCATGTCATATTCTTTGTATTCCTAATCATCAGCCCACCATGGAGTATTGAATGTTGAATCATCAAACAATAGTGATGTCCTTATCTGTCCTTGATTTCCAACCTTTGAGTCTCTAGAGGGAATAACTCACATGACCAATGCCTATTGCTTAATGTTGGTTAATTTTGATTTGAATTTAAGTCTCATAGTGCCAAATTGAGCTCTATGCTCCACTGGTAATTGGCAGATCACATTTAGCTATCTTATGCTAATAACCTCCATCGCCAAATTATCTAGGAGATCAACATCTTTATTGGCCTTCCTAAATACCTGACTAATCGTAAAGGCATAAAAAATATTCATTATCCCCAATGTTTTTTGTGATAGTTTTGGGTGGTCTAGGTATATCCATTAAGTTTCCTATACTTGGTAGGTCATACCACAAATCTTCCTAAAAAAGAGCCTTATCCCCATTGTGAATGTCCCATGGAAGCCTTGTTCTATTCTAATTGGACCCACAATCGAAGACCCCCACATTCCTTTGGTTTACAAATTATATACAGGAAATTAATGGCATCTTATGCTTCTACGATAGGGCCTACCAAAATAAACTCCTCATTTTTTGGATGAAGTCTTTATTGCCCCTAGTCATGAGAGGCAAAAATGATAGGAGGTAAATAGGGAGGGAGGAGACCTCACAAATTTCAACAATACTAGCCTTCATGCTCAAGACTACTATATATCTCCCTTTCCAGGATTCTAGGCATTTATCGATCTTAACTTTGAAAGGATCCCAAAGTTGAGTATTTCTAAGGCCTTTATCCAATGGAAGTACCAATTGGGAGCATGGGAGATATCCCTTCTTGTAACATACCACATTTAGAATCTCTAGTTGTGTATTTATAAAAAATTCTTTTGACTTTTTCTTATTGACTTCTTTCTCAAAGGCTAAGGCATATTGTGTCAAAATGTTTATGCATTGTCTTGCGTCCTTCTTCATGGATATGTCAAATAACATAGTATTATTAGTGAATTTTTTATGCGTTGCACTACTGTTCCTTGAAATATTTATCCGAGATATTCTTCCATTTTTAAAAGAATGTGTGATATCCCTTCCAAAGGCTTATGCCATGATAATAAACAAATATGGAGAAAGTGGATCTCCTTGCCTCAATCTTCTAGATATTTCAAAGATTCACTTGGAAGATCCATTTACTAGTACTAATACTTTCATAGTGGATATGCATTCAAAGATTTGCACAAAAATCTTTGAACAAAAATCTTCCAAAAATAAAATGCTTCCAAAGATTTGCACAAAAATCTTCAATATACCCTATGACATGCTTTCCTAATGTCCAACTTTATTAGCATACGTACCTTATTGATACTCTAGAGTGTGTGAATAGATTCTTGTGCTATAATGCCTCCATATATGATAGATTCTATCAGGGGAAAACCCTATCTACTCAGAGATGATGAATAGGAGTATTTTTTAATCCTATTTTTCAATAATTTAAACATAATTGTATACACAATGTTACATAATGAATTTGATTTGTGGTCCTCTAGCTTCAATTCCTACTCTTTTTTTGGAATAATAACTAAGAAGTTGTTATTCACTTCTTTTAATAGGCGGAAAGAATTTCTTGCAACTTCTAGTGCATCATTTAGCTCCCTACCTAGAAAATGACAACACTTTTGGAAGAAGTCTAATAGTAATCCATCCGGCCCAAGAGCCTTATCGGGATGTCATTACTGAAGAGAAGATTCTACGAGAATTTTTCACTCAAAATTCTATTATGATCTTGGATGGTGAGATGAAGGATATGACCCAAGAACTCAAATTGGACCTTTTTGTTAGCTCCCATCCCTTTATTCAAAATATTTTCATTAAAAAAAAATCTATTTCTTATTCCCTTCAAGTACTCTATGATTTCTCCATTATCACCTTCCAGTTTGCTAATATGATTCAGATCTCTTTTCTTCTTAGTGATATTGTGGAAGTATTTAGTGTTTTTATCACTTTTCTTGAACCACATTTCTCTTGATTTTTCCCTCCAAAAGTTCTCCTCTTTAGAAAGAATATCCTCATAATCCACTAACAATCCTTTCTCTTTCATAAAACACTCATTATCCATACCATCTTTTGGCACTTATTTATAATTAAGTTTTTATAAGGTCACTTCTATTTTGGATTTTAGCTCAAAGATATCCTTGAGTTATTCCTTATTCCATCCCAACAATCTTTTTCCAATATACTTGTTTGGTGTGGAGCCTAATCAATTCCCAAGTGGGAGATCATTGGTATGTGGTGATTGATCATGCAAGTATTATATACTTATCATGTATCATCACCTCAAAAATGTTTGATAAATAAGTAATTGCGTGGTGAGAAACAATATTAGATAGTGATTTTCTCTTTGTTGAATAATAAAATAAGTGGATAACTATTTCTTTGAGAGATGTAGCCCATATTGGCTAAACCGCATTAAATTTGTGTTGTATTGTATGTTCTTTCTTTCTTATTTCTTTGTATCTTAATATTGGTTATTGATGATATATGCCTCAATTCTAACTACTGGTATTAAAGTAGTGTATTTTTTAGTGATTTGGTAGGAAATTTAATATTCAAGTAGGAGAAATGGTAGAGGAAGGAAGGCTTAAGGTTGAGAAATTCAATGACCAAAACTATCAGTTATGGAAGATGCAAATGGAATATTATCTAAATTAGATGGATCTTTTCTAATTGTCCTAAAAAAATAGATCACTACATCAGATGAACAATGGGATTTTCTTGATAGGAAGGCCCACTAGGAACAATATGATTGTGCCTAACATTGTTAGTGGCTTTCAATATTGAAAAAACAACAACAATAGAAGGTCTAATATAGGCATTAAACAAATTGTTTGAGAAACCCTCAATCTCAAATAAGGTATTTCTTATGAAAAATTTATTTACTATGATTATGGCAGATGGTGGTGTTAGAATGTGAAGTTGATGTTATTCATGTTGTTTTCAAAAATGGTTGTCATTTATGTCAACATATCTTTTGCATATTCATGTTTTGGTTGTATCAGTTGATGTGTACTAATATCCTTAGTGTATCAGTAGAGGTGTTCATTGAAGGATGTGCTTTAGATATTTATCATTATCCTTTTAAGTTATGCTCCTATTTTGTGTGTAACATATGGTGGATCGATTATTTGGGTTCGGTCCTATTTGTAGTGTGTTTGTTATGTTTTGGTCCCAGTAGTTATCATGTAACGTGTTGATCATATATGTTGGTACCAAATGCTTTGGAGATGGTATAGTGTGTCGACATGATCGAGGAATTCTCTTTTGATCGAGGTGGTTCACATCTTATTCCTTGTCACCACGGGAATGCCTTGGTGTCACCTATTCAAAATCTCATTTGGCCAACATGGTTGATGGAATCAAGTTGTATAAGAAGATTGAGGATTTCAGCTGTTTGTGTGTGTTATGTGCTACTTGTATGCAAAGTGATTGGGAATCTATTTATAGGAGATATGTGTGTTGATAATTGTACACATGGATGCAATTAGTAGAAGAATGATATATCATTTTCGTATTATAGATAGTTGGTGACAATAATATTAGTGATGAATTCAATGTCTTTTTATATATTCTCAAAGTGAGCGTATTTTTATTGGCAATTAGCCTTATTCATTTCTCAAGGTAGTTAATATGACCAACAATGGTCCAACTTGCAATGAGAAATACTGGCAGTGAGCTTCCAAAGTAAAAATCACCTTAACTAATAGATCATAAATTAATATTATTGTTGTTTATAAGTTTACCAGAAAAGTAAAAATTTTATAAAGTGTGTAGGAATAACTGATTCACCCCCCTCCCCTCTCAGTTATTTAGCCAATTCAACAATTGGTATCATAGTTTGGTTACTCAGTATATAATTTAACTACTTGAGGAAGATTTGATGGCACATAAACTAAGCATTCCAATGTTTGATGGATCAAACTAAAACACACATGGAAAGATTGAATGAAAGGATATTTGATTTTTATTGGTGACAATACTTGGAAGCATGTGGAGACAAAGTATGTGCTCCCTCAGAATGGACTTAACACTCAATATGGTATCATGGTGTATGAAGAGAATGAAAAAGAAAGGTATGTTATTACTAGTGCTTTATCAAAGATTGAATTGCCTAAGGTTATTCCTTTAAAAACTTCTTATGAAGCTTGGTAAAAATTGAAAGAGATTTATGAAGGAAATAATAGGGTTAATTTATCTAAGAAGCTAACAGCTAAGAGATACTATGAATCTAAGAATGAAAGAAGGTGAAGACATTATAATTTAGTTTCAGAGAGTTGTGAATGTGGAAAATGAAGTCAAGAACCAAGGAGACACTATTACCAATGAGGATTTCATGGAAAAGATCTTGATGATATTACTAGGTAGCTATAGTGACAAGATCTCTATTATAGAGGAAGTGTATGATCTAAAGAAATTTACTAAAGAATAGTTGTTTGGCACTTTGACCGCATTTGAGCTAAGCAATTTTGAAAGAGAGAAGAGTATATCTGAGATATCTTTAAAGGAAACTAAATCAGAAGAAGATCCTAATAGTGGTAATGAAGAATAATTTGAAGCAAACTTTACAAAGGCATGTTACCCCTAAAATGTTTTAGATGTGGTAAAAATTTTCAATTGGCTACTAGATGTCTAGAGAAGGGTCCTAGATAGAAGTTTAAGAAATTTAATAAGAAGGCTTACTATGTGAATAAAGATTCTAGTATTTCATATGATGATTCAAAATCAGATCATTTTTTTTATGTTGAATAAGATAAGAAACCAAAAAATGATATTTCTAAAATTTGTGTTGATGTTCATGATGATGTTGAAATTGCTTTGGATGTCAGAAGGAATAAAAATGAATGGTTGATTGATAGTGGTTGTTCCCATCATATGATAGGAGATAAAATTAAATTTTTGTCCTTTTATAACTATGATGGTGGTCCTATTAGATTTGGTGATGATAAGGATGCTTATATTTGTTGAAATGAAGGAATAAGGGACTAAGAGGGGAGGGGTGAATCAGTACCCACAAAAAATTTTAACCATAAAACCCAATTGGAAATCAGTAGTAACTTATCTATCCAACTAAATCCATTGTATGCATCATTCATTCAATTAACTTGTAAATGTTAAGTGCATGAAAACAAACAATAACTCCATCACATAACACAAGTATTTTGGTTACGTAGAAACCCTTATTAGAAGGTAAAAACTGCGATGGGGATGAGACCCACAAATTCTTCACTACTATAGATAATAAAGTATACATGTTAGGGCTACAAGTTGTGATCACTTTTGATGATCTTACCTTGTTAGGAGTAAAAGTAAGATCGACTAGATCTACCTTGTTAAAGGATTTCAATGACACTTCTGGAGTGTGTACTTGGTTAAGAGATTTACAACAAAAACTATTAGGTCTACTTTGTTAAGAGATTTTACCAAATATCTGTTACAATGATTAGAGAATAATAGTAGGGTATCTGAAAATTGACAAAAAAAACTTTTTCTGAATCAGATCTATGATGTACTCATAAAATATCACCTCAATGTGTTGTAGAATGTTCTCTGATGTTCTCGGTAGCCTTGACTTATTCTAAATAATCTAAATTCTAATATCTATCATGTCATGCAAACCTTGTCTATAATCTGATGTCTTGAAGGTGTCTACTACTTCAAGATATTACTCTTGCTTCATCCTCTCATCCATACATCATCATATCAAATGACAACTATAACAAATATATAGAAAACTACTATGATTTACATGACCTAATTAGGTTTACATCATCTTACGAAAACCTAAGATCTATAGTGTACAAAATTAACCTAGATCTAACTATTACATAGAGATCATCATCACATTTAATGATTACATCCATAATAACTAATCATCGAATTCATAAAATGTTTTATGAATCAGTTGTAACCATTTACATAGACAAATGTGCCAAAACTGATTACTATGTCATTTCCTAGATTGCTCGATAAACACTATCAATACTAATCGTTGAATATATTGGTACTCAGTGTCCAATCTACTTAGTCTTTACTAACGTTTGGTGCTCGATATATTCTTTTGATCAGTAAAACTGCTCTGGTGCCCTATTAATCCTATCTCCTTTTAGCTCTTAGTACTACCTTATGAATGTTCGGTATGAAGGCTTGTTTGATTAACCGACTAGTATATGTAGCTTGTATTTCTTCCTTTTACCAACTGATCTAGTTTGATACTAATGACAATACTTAATGCACAAATAGAGATAACAATCTCCCCCTTTGGCATTAGTATCAAAATCTGTAATGTATATAGCTTATATCTTCAAAATGTTCTAACTTCATATATACATCAATACTCCTTTTATAAAAAATTTACTCACTCCCCCTCAATGCATGCTCCCAGTATATGTGTAGTACACTTAGCATATAATAATTTTGACTTCTACATTATGTTTCCCCCTTTTTTAGATTAATGCCAAAAACTCAAAAGTCTGTACTTACAACTTATCAAAAATGTGTTGATGGGTTTTCTTTAATGACTCCAAGAGGTTCTCCCATTCCTCTTTTAAGTTGGTAAGAGCAATGTGCTCAAGACTGACTTGTGCATGCATATAAAAAATGTTCTCCAACATAGAAATATTTGGTGTTTTAACTAAAGCTTGCACTTTTGCAATGTGTCTCTCAATAATCTTTAGGTGTGGAAGCAGCTCTGCCTGGAGCTCAGTGACTTGGTCACTTATTTTGTCTTCCTGCTTCCTCAACTCTGCTCTTAACCACCTAAGTTATTGGACCTTTTATATATGCTTGTGAGAAGCATTTGGCTCAATTAAGGCTTTTCTTACACTAGCTTGGATCTCAATATCTAGTTGTTTAATCTTTTCACTAATCTTAGCAGTGAAAGTCTCCACAGTGCAAAGTTTAACTAACATTTTAATAATTATCTAGGTGATAGATTATACCTCAATAATTACCTCAGATTATTTCACCTTATTAATTGCCACTTCCTGGCTAATCTTTTCTGCTAACTTTTTTTATTTTTTATTCTACCCTTTCTTCTATTCTCTTTTCAGCTTCAATGTCTGGGGCGTTTATTTCTTGTACTAGAGTTGCAAGTTGGTCCATGACCGGTATATCCTCATTTAGATGGACCTCAAGTACTATCTATTGTAAGATATCCCTTACATTTTGCAAGATTTCTTTTCTCTTGCATTCTTTTCTCATCTTCTCTTGATCTTCCTTTCTTGTGTACAACTCCCCATATTTTCTTAATTCTTCGGTGTCTAGGGTCCTTGGGTCACATTCTAGTATTTCAATAACTTCAGCTAGTGTGACCGGCCCTTTTCCATGCTTTTTCTTTTTCTTCTTAGGCTCTTTTGTTAGATCCTTAAAAAAGGGTACAATAGCTTTTACCTTAATGTTCTATGTGTCTTTCCCAGTGGATACATTATCTTCCCTTTCCTGCTCCTCAGTTACCTGAGTGTCAGTTGAAATGGATGGAGCTTCGAATGTTGTATCCAATGGGGTGGTCTCAGTTTTCTTAGGCTCATCTTGGCCTTGTGTCTCTACCTCTATATCTTTAGGCTTATTGTTTCAGTAGGTGCACTTATTCCTTGTTCCCCTGATGTATCCATAGGTCTCTCAGGGATTGAGCCTTCAGGTTTCTCCTTAGAAATTATCTAAATTGCTTCCATCAAAATAGGAAGATCACCAAGTATTGAGCTTAATGTTGGCTCATTGTATCTACCTTCTTCTTGTGTTTTTTCTCTAGCTATTGTGACATCTTCATCATCCTCAATGTCATCAGGATCACTATTAGTGATGTCCTCTATGAGTACATCTAGAGAATTATTATCCATCTCTTGGATCTCAACTTGATCTGGTGCATCATGTATTAAGTTCACTTCCTCGGTGGCATCTGTAGTATTAGGTGCCTTGGTATCTTATATATCAACACTTTGTTTCAATGCCAGGTCTACATCATCAGCATGAATTCCTTTTCCTTTTCTTTTCAATTTCTTCTCTGAAATTATGGCTAAGGCCATCTTTTCTAATGCTTCTTGGGCTTGTACAATAGAATTCCAGATGAGTTGGTTGTTCTCATCTATGTCTGCCATATTTTTATCAAGTATCTATAGTGCCCAATTCTTTACTCTAAATCTCTTTGATGTTTAGTCATTAATTCATCAATTTTAGGTATTGTTAATTGTGGCATTGCCAAAACTAGGGATTGTTCCCTCATCCTCTTCTTTGCATATAAGGCATATGACCATTTTTGTGTTATTCTTTCTTCAAGTGTCATAGGTAGATTTTTGGAAAATTCAATGGGAACTCTTTTAAATCGAATCATCATCTAGATGATTGCTTCTTCGGTCTTATTCTGATCCTTGATTGACAATTGCTCAAACCAACTGATTTCGATTGAGATCACTAAGTTCACCATTCTCAATGATTTATTCTAGTACTTCATCGATAGATTTACTTTTATTTCTAACAACTTTAAACTGTTCAATATCATCATTATCATCTAGATCTTCTTTACCTCTAATCAATTTTCTTCTTTTCTTGGGGGCTTCAGTAGATGATTTATTACCTCTCTTCATGTAGGTCTTGGTCGGTGGTGCTACTTTTGGTCTTGAAATCTTCACAACTCCCTTTTTCAATGGTGGTGAAGCTACAGTAGTAGACCTTGTGTATGCCCTTGTTTGCACATCTAACTTATTCTTCTTTGGAGTTAGTGAAGGAGAAACCGGTGTAGAATCTACATCTTTATCAGACTCGATTCCTTCACTATCATGAATTTTTCCAGTAAGCAATAACTGACCTTCAGTTGCAACTTCAACCGGTGTGCTTTCAGATGATCCACTATCATCTCCAAACTTCTCAACAAGATTGTTCATCATTTTCTTTTATTTCTTTATTATCTTATCGATACCCAAGCCTATTTTTATCCTAGATTTGGCCTCTTTATAGGTTCCAAACCTCTCTACATTTACATCCTTTGGTGTGGCCAATAGAGCCTTAATTGATTTTGATGAAAAATCAATATCCATTTCATAATCCATAGGGGCTAGCCATTTAGTCCTAGGTTCCATAGCCTTAATCAATGTATGGTCCACAAGAAAACATATCTCATGCTCATAGTCCTCAACTAGATTTCTTAGAATTCTGCTTCTAGAATTCATTCTGCTCTTGAATTATTCAAATTAATTTTCAAATACACTATTTAGATTATTTCCCAAGCCTTTAATTAATTCTAGAATTTGTGAAATGACCAACTTGTCGATTGACCACTCTATATTACTAATGGATGGGAAAAATCTTTGTACATAGAAAAATATGCACACAAGTAGAGATTCAAACTTACAAGTGTTAGACTTCATCAATT
Source organism: Chamaecyparis obtusa (assembly GCA_027943335.1). Lineage (NCBI taxonomy): Eukaryota > Viridiplantae > Streptophyta > Pinopsida > Cupressales > Cupressaceae > Chamaecyparis > Chamaecyparis obtusa. Next base: position 94,795 of record BSBK01009532.1, read on the forward strand.
GGATATTCTTCATGTTTTCTTCAATTTTCTTCAAAAGAAGCTTGACAAGATCCAACTTGAAATTTTTCTTAACCATTTTGTATGCAATGTCAACGGCTCCACATGGCACACTATTCAGTCAACTCAACTAATATATCTTGTAACCGATGACATGAGCAACAAATTTCACTTCAGGGTCTTTGATGGTGCTCACTCTCATTTCTCTATCATCCCATTCAGCTTTAGTGTTCTTTTCTATTTCTACCCTAGGTGTACTATGAAGTTCCTTTGTTTGGTCAATTTTTAGATAGTTAGTGACTGGATGAATCATTTTCTTTGTAACCTTAACCGGTTCATCCAACCAAAATTTTCCATCATGAAAATGACTAAGGACAACCCTAATCCATTCATTCTTAAATACCTTCAAAAAATTTAGGGAATTGACCAATCCGATTACCTCCAGCTGTTTGTGATCAGATTTTAGCTTTCCATCACTTCCACATAGATTCTGTTATGTAGCATATAGCTCAAAGTCACCAATCTCACCAATTTTATAGTGAATGTATGATCGAACATCTTCCACAAGTAGAACCCTATGCGGTATGCTTGAAAAAGCTCCCATCTGATCAGTCTATGATGCAACTTTAGGATGAAGTTTATATCGGGGTTCATTACATGTTGCAGAAACAATTAGATTCACTTCTTCCTCCTCTGCAAACTTTAATTTTTTTATCTTCGATGAGGATGCCATTTTCTCAACTTAGGGTTTCGTAGTAACTGTACTTACTCAAAAACAATGATGAATTTGCTCGGAAGATTATGAAACTAGTCTCAAATGCTCTGGAAATCCTTTCCTCTGAATCGCTCTCTGGAAGTTCTTCGCTCAAAATTGCTGGTTAAAAATAAACTAAGTCTTTCTCATATTTATAACATTTTTAAATTCCTGCTCAAACCATTTGTAATAAATGTTCGACCTACTTACAACTTGATGAAAATTGTCATCTCGGTGAATACTGCAAAATACCAATAGCTCGGTTAACACATAACTTTTCACTCAGTTATTACTAATACTTGGTTAACCTTGCCTAGTAGTCACTGACAGATAACTACATACTCGGTCTTGCATATACTAACTATGTAACTTTGAAAACTCAAAAATTATAAACCACAATGCATCTTATTTCATGAAAAATTGGTATGTGCTCATCAAATATAAGGAATTGTATATATATAATAGAATCAATTAGGAATGTTATTTCCATACATACCTTTTCAACTTAGGTGGAGTTGTCAATGTCACCCAATCCAATGGATGAGGTTTCACCAACTGCATTTCTTGACTCTACATTATCATTTGATGCCTTTCTCCACATAGTAATTCTTATCCTTTGAATATCTTCAATAGTATTTCCATTCTCAAAGATTTGTTCTTCTGGTGCTCGGTCTCTACAATCTTGATGAAGGGTAGTCCCCTTAATACCACAAACACATAATAGAAATAGAGAAACACCAACAATATGCAAGAACAAAAAATGGGCCTCTTATTATCTCCACAAGTGTGGAATTATAAACTTTCAGAATTACAATATGCAAAGCCACATGGGCATTCCCTTACAATATTCTATAGGACAAAGCCTTGAATCATTACCTAGATCTACCCAGAACTGTTCCAAACTACCTAAGACAACACTATAGCCTTCCTTATATAGGCAATTTTCCACCACTTGGGAAGGTTCCAAAATTTTAGCCAACAAGGCCAACCAAACTTAGAATTATTTTATTTTACAATTTATTACATCAAAGCCGGCTCAAAATAACTTTTGAAACCCAAACAGAAATTTTGAAGGAAAATCATTTTTCACCATTTCAGGTGAACAAACTTCCAAAGACCATAAGTCATCACCAATTGACCTAATTGACTATTATAACCCCATTCCGGAAAGGCCACGAAGCACTCTACAGGGTTGACTTGCGCAAGTGCCTGTCACCCAAATTTTTGACCTCATCTAGGGCCTCTAAAGCCTTGAAAATTGACTTCAAAGTTTTTGTACCTTGTTGCCAATACTAAAAATCTTCAATATCTACAAAGCTAGACTTGATCCATCAATGAAACTTTACAGGCAGGCTGATATGACCAAAATAAACCTCTAGGGAAGAAATCAGAACATTCTGAGATTGGATGACCAACTTACTAAAAATAGTAAGTTTCCACAAATAGCAGCTCTACATAAGATAGCCCTTATTCAATACAAAAATAAAAATATTTTTGGGTGATGGAAAATTGCTCTTACACCTAGGATGCTCCTGCATCAAACACCTGGGATAATTTGAGAAGTGACCCTGTCATGACTCAGGTGTGTAGAGGAAAACCAAGATGGTTAACCTCCTCCTTTGTTATCCATGATGAATCTTCAATAGGTCATCCTTTCCACTTGACTAGATTTTCTTCATATGTCTTGTTCCTTGTGCTTCTGCCAACATGACTATCTAGTATGTCTTCAATCTCCTTGTTATCTGAACTAGTTGCTGGAATACTCCAGTGTGCTGTTGTAACCTCATCTTCAACACCTCCTTCATGATACTATACCAAATCTGAAATGTTAAACACTGGTGAAATATTCAGCTCAGTAGGCAATTCTACCTCATATGCATTTTCTGAATCATGCTTCTTCAGTATCTTACATGGCCCAAACTTCTTCATTTTCAACTTGTTATGTGTACCAACCAAAAATCACTCCTTCCACAAATGAACCATGACTTCATCTCCAACCTGAAATTCCTTATGCCTCCTTTTCCCATCTGCCTTAGCCTTATACTATGCATTCATTTTGGAAATGTGCTTCCTCACCTCCTCATTGATGTTCTTCAAATGTTTTGCAAAATCTTCAACTTTAGCACTACTTATTTCTTCTTTATCTATTTTTCTCAACTTAGATGCATTTTTGGGACTACTTCAATATACAATTTGTGGATGATGTGATGAACTAAACTTCAACTCTTCACTTTCTGCTAGCATCATTCTGTGTGCTACCTTATTTGGAAAACTGGCTCCTGGAATCAAGTCATCTAATCACTGATCTTTCTTACTAGTGGTAATCCATTAGGTACATTATTAGATACAATATCGTGAAACTCATTCAATAATTGTACAACTTCTACAGGTACATCTTTTGCTTCCTCTTTCTCAGCCTTTGGGATTAAGGTAAAACACATATGCTCATGCTACATACCATCTGAGAAATTTCCTCTATCAACAAAAGTTATTCTTCCATTACCACATACCTTTTCTTCTATTTCCTTCAATGGTTTTAGCTTATGTCACACTCCATCCTTTGTCAGGGAATAGGTATTCACATGACCATCATGTACAACACATCTATCAAACTGCCAAGGTCTACCTAACAACATATGACATGCATCCATAGATATGATATCACATATTACCTCATCATGGTACCCACCAATATTGAACTTTACTAGGCACTATTCACTGACCATGACCTTGTGGTCATCTTGCATCTAGGCAACCCGATATGGATGTGGATGTTTCTATCTTTTGAGTTTCAACTTCGTCACCATCTCCTCTAACACCAAATTATTAGTACTTCCACTATCAATAATCACATCACAACACTTACCCTCACACTTGCACCTGTTGCGAAATAGGCTCCTCCTTTGCTCAGGTTCATTTTCACCACTCAGCAGGACTCTTCTATTGATCAACGTTTCTCCTCTTTCAGCATCTTCAGAATTTGATGATCTGGCATCTTCATCAACATGTGCAACTCTGGTCTAGCCTTCATTCCTCTTGTCCATCCTTCCTTGGCATTGAGGACATTCAAATTCCCTATGACCTTCTTCTCCATAATGAAAACATGTTCCACAGAATCCTCCTCTTCCAGATCCTTGTCCTCTTCCTCTTCCTCTTCCTCTCTGATCTCTATTATTCTAATCATGGAAATGATTGAAATTATCTCCTCTCTGATTCTGACTATTACTAGCCTCATCCTTCTTTTTCAGATCTTTATTTTGATCTCCATATGACCGTCCACCAAATATTCCATCATGACCTCTTGCGCTTTGTCTGCTCTCAAACTTCTTGTTCAACTTTTCCTCTACTTTTACGGCAAACTGGTATGCCTCTTCAATACTGTTCATTCAAACCAGATTCAGCTCCTCCTGAATGCTTGGCCTCAACCCATTAAGGTAATGGGAAACTTTCTCCTTATCCACTTCTGCATGGCCTATTCTGATGAGGATTCGATAGGACTCCTCTATATACTACTAAACAGATTGTCCCGCTTGCTTCAAACTTTTCATTTTCTTTAGTAGGTCAAGCTCATAATCAACAGGGTTGAACTGTCACTTCAATTTATCCACCATTCACTCCCATTTTGTGATTTTATCATTTCCTCTTTGATTTCACTCCAATTGACTCTCTTTCCACTAGATCTTCACATGACCCTTCAATTTGGCCTTCGCAAACTTGACCCGATCAAGATCCTCAATATCTTCATACTCAAAATATTCTTCACATTCATTGATCCAGTTGATCAATTCCTCTGGGTTAAGATTTTTAGAAAATTTCAGAACCTCAATCTTAGGTCTTTTCCCAATCTTTGAGATGGCTCAGAAAAGTTTTTCTTCCTCCTAGTTCACAACTTTGACTTCTCCTTCTTGATCTTCTTCTTCGGCTTCATACTCGCTTTCGTCTCTGACATTAAGATTCATTCCTCTACGAATCTCCTCTTGTAATTCTCACACTTATCTTTGTAGTGCCCTAACCTCAGGTGTTACAACACCAGCTCTTCTACCATGTTCCCTTCATGGAGGCATTTTTTTGCTTCCCTCTGAAACCCTAACCACGATCCTGGTGCAAACTGCCTCATAGTCGGTGATCTCTTTACACAAAAACCCTAAGCCATGGTCCTGGTGCAAACTGCCTCATAGTCAGTGATCTATTTACACACTCAGGAACTCCCACTCTGATACCACTTAATGAAGGGTACTCCCCTTAATACCACAAACACATAATAGAAATAGAGAAACACTAACAATATGCAAGAATAGAAAATGGGCTTCTTATTACCTCCATAAGTGTGGAATTACAAACTTTCAGAATTACAATTTACAAAGCCACATGGGCATTCCCTTACAATATTTTGTAGGAAAAATCCTCAAATCATTACCTAGACCTACCCAAAACTATTCCGAACTACCTAAGACAAATTACAGCCTTCCTTATATAGACAATTTTCCACCGCTTGGGAATGTTCTAGAATTTTAGCCAACAAGGCCGACCAAACTTAGAATTATTTTATTTTACAATTTATTACATCAAATTCAGCTCAAAATAACTTTTGAAACCCAAACAGAAATTTTGAAGGAAAATCATTTTCCACCATTTCAGGTGACCCAACTTCCGAAGACCATAAGTCATCGCCAGTTGACCCGATTAACTATTATAACCCCATTCCAAAAAGGCCATGAAGCGCTCTACAAGCTTGACTCACACAAGCACATGTCACCTAAATTTTTGACCTCATCTGGGGCCTCTAAAGCCTTCAAAACTAAGTTCAAAGTTTTTGTACCTTGTTGCCAATACCGAAAATCTTCAATATCTACAAAGCTAGACTTGATCTATTAATGAAACTTTACAGGCAGGCTAATATGACCAAAATGAACCTCCAGGGAAGAAATCAGAACATTCTAAGATCAGATGACCAACTTACTAAAAATAGCAAGATTCCACAAATAGAAGCTCTGCACAAGATAGCCCTTATTGAATACAAAAACAAAAATTTTTTGGGTGATGCAAGATTTCTCTTACACCTAGGATGCTCCTGCATCAAATCTTTATTTAGGTGATCAACTTTGTGACAGTACAAACATGCCATACCAGTTCTTGTCTAGCTTTGAGATTTTCTAGCCCATCTCTTCCTCGTACAATTAGCTTCAATATGTCCATACCTTCCACACAGTGTAGTTAACCCAAGTATTATAATCCCAAGTGTAGGCATTACCTTGTCTTCTCTATTGATAGGGTTTATTCTATCATTTCGATGTCCAAACTTGCTTCATCTTAGTTCCACATTCATGTGAGGTGTGTACATGCATGTTGCAAGTGAGAAAATGTTTCTCCATGTAGGTTTTGTTAGGATTCATATTCAACTTATATCTACATTCATATGCTTGATGTCCAAACTTGTTACAATTATAACAATGACCATTAAACTTAAGAGCGGTTTTGGGTTTACCTTGCACTTTACTCCTGCAAATATTTAAAGTGTGGCCCAATTTACCACAATGATAGCATGTCAGTATCTTAGATCTTTGACTTTGGTTGATATTCATCTGTTTATCTTGTTCGGATGATTGAGTTTTCTCAGTGTAGCCTAATCTAGTGGTACTTCCAAGTCCTCTTTGACTAATCAAAAAATCATCAATCTTCTTAGAACTATCTTCAACCTTTTTCATCATCTTATTATGTTGTTGCTGCATTTTCACTTCATTTATCAGTTTTTCATTTTCTTCCCTATGTTCATTGATGTCTTCAAGTTTCCTTGATAACTAATTATTTACTCAGTTGACCTCCTGATTTACAATAATCATCTGATTGGATATTTCAAAGTGATGCTCAGTAAGTCTCAGTATCTCAATGTCCTTCACTTGTAGTTGTTTCATCATCTATCTTCGGTCTTCAACTGCCAGATTCCTCTTTTGTTCAACTTTTTTGGCATTGTTCATAACATCAATCATTCTTTCCGTCTGTGTCTCTTGACCAATCTGTAGGGCTTTTACTTGTTCAATCAAATGAACATTTTTCTTAGATAGCTCAGAAATTGCACTTTCAGAACCATCAAAAATACTGCCTGAACTAGATCCAATATTATCAAATAAATCATCAATCTCTTCTTCATGATAGTTAGTTTCATTTTCCAGAATAGCCATGTTCTTCTTCTGAACCAATAACTTCTTAAATGCATCCTTGGCTTGCTTGTATTGCTCAATAAATATTTGCAACTGAATCTTTTGATTTTATATAGTTTTGTCCAACTTGTATTTCTCCATGATTAGATCTTTCCTCTTCAGTAGTTAAACTGTGCAATAAGAGATTTGCACTCTAATACCAATTGTTGGAATGGAGAAATAAGGGACTGAGAGGAGAGGGGTGAATCAATACCCACAAAAAATTTTAACCATAAAACCCAATCTGCAATCAGTAGTAACTTATCTATCCAACTTGTTAGTAAACAGATTTGTCCTTTCTTATTTCTTATGATAATAACTCTTAAGGCCCAAACTATGAACAATATCTGGTTATAACAGTTGAAAAGCCATTCTCTATTTATTGGCTTTTCTCTGAATTGGTAGGTACAGCTCCCTTTTGGAATGATATGCAATGAATTATGTTTTGATCCTGAAACTAACATAGGGTATGCTCTTAACCCGAGAGCAGGAGAGGCAAATTGAATTAAGCCTAAAAAGAACTTAAACCAGGCAAGGAGAGCTTTCTAATATATGAACCAAGCTGTAGAACTCACAAATCCTATGAATTCATACACTTAGCATTAACTAATCTACAATAACTTTTAACAGAGATATAAATGAAATGATGAAAAACCTCTAATGAATCCTTCTCTGAATATCCCATAGCACATCCTACTGGGTTTATTCACATCTTTAAAATAAAGGAATGAAACATCCTTTCCTTCCTACTACAATTTAGATTAAGAGAAAGAATCATATAACTAACAACTATTAGCTAACTGGAATAGAAAATAATTGACATAAAACACTTTCAATTGTCTCTGCAACATCAAGTATCTTACACCAAAAAATTTCCCGACCTTGTATTTGCTTTTACAATAGAATATATAGAGATTACAAGCATACACCCTTTCATGGGAATACCAAGTGTTTCAACTTCCAGGATTTGAAAAGACTAAAAATAGGTGTTTCAACATCACAACAAGGAAGAACTAAAAAGACTTTATCTTTTCATCTAACTCTTCGATAAGGCTAATTAGCAAAGATCACCGTTATTGACACATCAGAAACTGCTGTTCTTCCTTTTGTTGTGGCTGATATCAAGTATTCATCACTTCCTTTAAGCACTTCAACAATGGATTCATCTTTAATTTATTCCACTAAGAAACTGTTAAAATGGAAAATAAATTCGAGCTAGGAATAAATTAATCCAATTGAGTAAGGAAAAAGGAAGATTATCATGAATCAAGCTAATCCTTAGAGCATACACAAAAAATGAAACAACAAAGGAGACAAGAAGTTTTGAAGGGGGAAAAGCGTAAAAAAACCCCCGTGATTTATGAATGGGCAAAATAGCCAAAAAGAGAGTGAGAGAGGAAGTGTTGTTTGAAGAGAGAAGAAATATCTCTATATGTAGAGATAAGAGAAGGAGTTCAAAATGTAACTCCCATGAGAATGAATGCCACCATTCATAAGTGTGTGAGGCCAAGTGTGAGATTCCTCATAAGGAGGAATAAACTAAATTACAAAATAAATATTTGTCCTCACAAATTCTACTAGAGGACAAAATAGAATGTAGGAGAAAGAAGACAAAAAGAAATATATTAGGATACCTTGGCTTATATCCTAATATATTAGAACAAGAAAAGAAAAAAGGTCTAACCTTGGTTTATAAATACACCAAGGAAAGATTACAACTTCTAACACCCCCCTTTAATCTTTACTTGGGGCTATTACATCAAGGGATATTAATCCCAAATTTTTACAATGCAATTCAAATTTCTCCCTAGAAAGAGGCTTTGTCAAAATATTAGCAACTTGATCTTCTCCTTTGCAATGAATGAGGGAAATTCTATTTTCTGCAATGTGTTCTCTAATGAAGTGGTGGTGGAGAGAAATGTGCTTTGACTTTGCATGGTAAACTGGATTCTTTGCCAATGCTATTGCACTTTGATTATCACAATACAAAGGAGTTGGTTCTTGTTGAGGTAGGCCCAAATCTTCAAGTATTCTTCTAAGCCATAGGGCTTCTTTAGAGGCATGAGTACAACTTTTATATTCTACTTCAGTGGAACATAAAGACACAGATTGTTCTTTTTTACTTTTCCAAGAGATAGAACCTAAACCAAGAGAAAAACAATATCCAAAAGTAGATTTCCCATCATTGGGATCTCCACCTAGATCTGAATCAGTAAAACCTTTTAAAGAGAAATTAGAATTTGCATCATAAAAAAGACCTAAGTTAATAGTACCTTTAATATAACGTAATATTCTTTTAGCAATTTTAAAATGAGTTTGTTGAGGTTTTGACATAAATCTGGAAACTAAACCAACACTAAAAGATAAATCAAGTCTAGTGAGAGTTAAATAAATCAGACTACCTACTAGTTCTCTATAGTGAGTAACATCAATATAAGGAGATTCCATATCTACCATTAATTTGGTTCCTAAGTCACATGGAATTGAAACTGGATTAGCATCAGTCATATGAAATCTATCTAACAGATCTTTAGCATATTTACTTTGAGATATAAAAATACCATTAGAAGTTTGCCATATTTGCATTCCTAAGAAATAATGTAATAAACCTAAGTCTATCATTTGAAATTTTTGGTTGAGTTGATATTTAACATTATAAATTAAATGGTTAGAACTGGAAGTAAGAATTAAATCATCAACATATAGAATGATAATAATAATGTTATCTTCACTATGTTTAATATATAAATTAGGATCATTTTTACTTCTTTCAAAACCTTGGGAAATAAAGAAGGCATTAATTTTAGCATACCATTCTCTAGGAGATTGTTTTAAACCATAAATAGATTTTTTTAATTTGCAAACTAAATGTTCATTACCTTCTTGAATAAAACCAGGAGGTTGAGACATATAGATTTCTTCATGCAGATCACCATTTAAAAAAGCACTTTTAACATCCATTTGATGAATAGGCCAATTCATTTTAGCAGCTAAAGCAATAACAAGTTTAATGGTAGGCATTTTAGCAACAGGAGCAAATGTTTCATTGTAATCTATTCCTTCAATTTGAGAAAACCCTCTAGCAACTAGTCTAGCTTTAAATTTACTAATTGCATTATTAGAGTTTAATTTAGTTTTATATAACCATTTACAAGAAACTAAATTCTTACCAGGAGGTAAAGGAACTAAATCCCAAGTATTATTAGAAATTAAAGAATCATATTCTTCTTGCATAGCAGTTTGCCAATGAGGTTGATTTTTAGCTTGAGAAAATGTTTGAGGATCATTAGAATTAGATAAAGAAGACATAAGAGCATAATTGTAGTAATTTATCCTTCAAGGTTTAAGTCTGCCCATTCTAGCAATGTAATCATCACCTTCATGAAGTAAATCTTTAAACCATTTAGGATTTCTTCTAGAATTAACAGAAATATTACTAGGAGTAAATAAATTGTTACCATCATCATCATTATCATCACTACTACTACTGTTAGTAGAAACAAAAGGATTAGGAGGAGTATCATTACTATCTTTATGCTCATTATTACTATCCTAATTGTGAGAAATAGAAATAGAAGGAATAGAAACATTAGGAGCAAAAACTTTAGGAATAGGGTTGAGAGATGGAGGTTGGTCCTCCACAAGAACAATATTGTTGTGATCAAAGTCAGAATCTGAAATTTGAGAGCAATCATGAACACCATTTTCAGCAATGCAAACATCTCTAGCTATCTTAACTTTATTAGTAAGAGGATCATAAACTCTATAACCTTTAGTAGTTTTAGAATATCTAACAAAAATGTGAGGTGTGGATTTAGGATCTAACTTTTTCCTTTGCTATTTAGGTGTGTGAACATAAGCAATGGATCCAAAAATACGTAAATGAGATAGATTTGGTTTTTTATCAGACCAAACTTCTTCAGGAGTTTTATTTGGAAGGGCTTTAGTAGGAGTTTTGTTAAGGATATAAGTGGCACATGCCATGGCTTCAGCCCATAATTTATAATCCATATTCTTAGCATGCAAAAAACATCTAGCCATTTCTACTATTGTTCTATGCTTACGTTCTACCACACCATTCTATTCTAGTGTATAAGGAACAGTAAGCTCATGTTTGATGCCAAAAGATCTTAAATAGTTATAAAATGCATGATTAACATATTCTGTACCATTATCAGTCCTAAGAACCTAAATTTTATAGCCACTTTGTCTTTCTACAAAAGCATGAAATTCAGCAAAAGTATCAAGAACTTGATCTTTACTATGTAAGAAATAAATCCATGTTCTACGACAGTAATCATCAACAAATGTTAGAGCATATTTAGATCCTGAAAGTGAAGTATTTTGCATAGGACCTAGAAGATCACTATGGATGAGTGCTAACTTATTATTAGCTCTCCAAGATGATTTATGAGGAAAAGAGTCTCTATGCATTTTACCACTCATACATCCATTGCAATCTAATTTAAAAGTAGTAAACTTAGGTAATCCTTCTACCATATTTTCCCTTTGCATTAATGAAATATAATCAGAATTTAAATGTCCTAGTCTCTCATGCCAAATATGAAAATCAACGGTAGTAAGAAAAGAGTATCTAGGAGAGGAAAATTGGTAAAACTTAAAAAGATTATCAGCATCTAACTTAGCATCAGCAACTATTTTATCAGTGTTAGGATCAATTATATGATAGTTATTTTTATGAAATTCAATCTTATAGTCTTGACATAATTGAGGAACAAAAATAAGATTAGCTTTTAAATCAGGAACATACAGAACATCATGCAATTTACCATTAGGGATAGAAACATTACCAGTTCCTTCAACTTTACAGCAGTGATTATCAGCTAAAGAAATAGGAACATTCAAAGAATCAGGTTGCAGAGAATCAAAAACTTCTTTATGAGAACATGTTGAGATGCACCACTATCAACAATCCATTCAAGTGGTTTAGAAGCATTAAAACTAACAGTTAAAGCAGAACGAGATTGATTATTAGAGTTATTTTGAGAATTACGTTGATCATCTTTCTGTTTCTTGAAACAATTATGAACTCGATGACCATTTTTACCACAATAAGTGCAGTAAGGCCTATTTGAAGGATTATTATGATTATTATTATTATTATTGTTGTTGTTGTTGTTGTTGTTGTTGTTGTTATTAGATCTTTGATAGTTGTTATTAGTAGTGTTAGGTCTTCGATGATTTTGATTGCAGTTAGAATTGTTTGATCTTTGATTATTGTGATTGTTATTTGAATTATTACTAGCTATATTATGAGATTGAGAAACATAAGCATGTTCATGAGATTTCAATATACCAAATTGAATTAGTTTAGCCTCCTCTTGACGCAACATAGTTTGAAAAATAGGATAAGTTAATTGAGTTGCTAAAGAAGGAATAGCTAACTGAGAATAGATGTTTTTAATAAATTGTTGAAACTGCCTAGGTAAACATTTACGAATTATAATATGAATGATCCTTAAATCAGAAAGAGGAACTTGTAACCCATTTAATAAAACTCTAATAGAATCAAATTTAAGTAAAAAGTCATCAACAGAATTAAAATCTGTATACCTGAGATCTTCAAGCTGGTCTTGAAGTTGGATTTTACAGGTCTCATCTGCACTGTCGTAGGTGTTTTTCAGGATGTCCCAAGCCTGATGGGCTTCTATACAGGAGGAAATAAGGACATACAGTTCGAGACTTAAGGATATGCCAATTAAACCAAGGGCTTCATCATTCGTAGCTTGCCAAGCATCTTGGTCAGCTTGAGAAGTAGTGGTAGTAGGTTTGATGCTAGCATTAGTGGCAACATCTAATAGATGGCAAAATTTGAATATCCAGGTCATGTGGGTTTTCCAGGCATGATAGTTGGTGCTGGTTAATTTTATCTTAGGCATTAGGGTAGACATGATGGATACAGGAATAGAGCAGAATGGACAGGGAAGCTGGAAGGGAAAACTCTTGGACAACCAAAAAAAAACTTATAAGAGTAGAGAAATCTTGGTTAATTTGTTATGGTTTAATAGATAACAGAGAGATGCTCAAAAAAAATAAACCTGCAAAAAAGGTTAGAAAATTGAATATATAGGTAGATTAGAATCTAACTCAAACCCTTTTTTTTTATAAGAAACAAAAGTAAACTAATATAATAAAATATTTATATTAAAAGGTTTAGAAAAAAGAATACTAAAAAAAATATCTAAAATTTTAATCTAAAAAATACTAAAAAAAAATTTAAAAAAAAAATTTAATCTAAATTAAACTATTATATAAAAAATAAAATTGAGCTAAAATAGAATTTTTATTAACTCTTTGGTGGCACGCCTTTCAAAGAGGGTATAAACAAAAATGAACTAAACAACTCTCTCAAAAAATGAGTCTCTAAATTGGAGTGCTCCGAGATATGATAATCGCTTAAACCTATGAACTCAAAAATGGATTAAACCTGCTCTGATACCATGTTAAAATGGAAAATAAATTTGAGCTAGGAACAAATTAATCCAATTGAGTAAGGAAAAAGGAAGATTATCATGAATCAAGCTAATCCTTAGAGCATACACCAAAAATGAAACAACAAAGGAGACAAGAAGTTTTGAAGGGGGAAAAGCGTAAAAAAACCCCCGTGAATTATGAATGGGCAAAATAGCCAAAAAGAGAATGAGAGAGGAAGTGTTGTTTGAAGAGAGGAGAAATATCTCTATATGTAGAGATAAGAGAAGGAGTTCAAAATGTAACTCCCATGAGAATGAATGCCACCATTCATAAGTGTGTGAGGCCAAGTGTGAGATTCCTCATAAGGAGGAATAAACTAAATTACAAAATAAATATTTGTCCTCACAAATTCTACTAGAGGAAAAAATAGAATGTAGGAGAAAGAAGACAAAAAGAAATATATTAGGATACCTTGGCTTATATCCTAATATATTAGAACAAGAAAAGAAAAAAGGTCTAACCTTGGTTTATAAATACACCAAGGAAAGATTACAACTTCTAACAGAAACCCATCGATCTCTAAAAAATACATCATCAATACCACAAATGACAGACTATGCAATTGCTAAATACTCCTTGCAAAAAATGCACACAGAAGATGTGAAACCCACGACAGTAGAGTAGCAAGTCTCCCATTTTCCGTCCATCAACTTTAAGTGCTTGAATAACTTAAAGCATGTGCTTAAAAAAAACTTTGAAATAACAATCTTTTCTCTTATACCAAACTCGGGTGTCAAACCACGTGGTGAAATCCTGCATGATCACAAAACAGCTTCCACACCATAGTGACAAAGCAGGGACCGTAGATCTGGAGACCACAACCAAGAGCCTGTGACCCCACCATTCCATGTGTTCACATCCTACATGATCGCAAGACATCTCTCTCAGTCATGTGACAAAGTGGCATCCATTGATTCTTCTTTAGCACGCCGCACAGTATAAATGCCTTTGGACCCACCGCTCCATGTGGCTTCATCTCACATGATCACATAGCATGTTTTAAACTCTTGCGATCATGTGACCGCTCAAAATGAACTTTCCCAGCTTACGTTGTCTCTTAACTATTTATTAGTTGCAAAACTGTGCAGTCATCTTCCCTAACCGCCGAATGTACTTTATTCCTTCTCTGACCTAGCGACTGTGAGAAACTTACTAGGCCCACCATTGGAATATCAATGGCCATCACTTCTTCTCATAGATCTCCAAGATCCCTTGCAAACATATGCCCTCCGTCGGTGTAGGCTCTTTCCCTACTCAACTTATGTTGTCGCATTTGCGCTGTTGGTGTATGTGGGTCCCAGTAGAGCACCTTCTATTTAGTCTCTGCTTTCTTCTCTTACCTAACCAACAACTTTTTTCACTTTTCACATGATCGCATGACTCAAATCTGGTTTATACGATCATGCAACCAGCTTTTCACTACCTTATATTTGCGTTGGTTTTCTTGCTTATGTGCCGCCACCAAAGCTTGCATGGGGCCCCTTCCTTTCACCTTTTCGCATGATCGCATGGTATTGTTTTAATTCATGCGATCATGTGACCACTCTATGATTGATGCCCATGGGTCTGCTGAGATAGGTGGCACCTTGTTGTTATTTCGCATTTGCTATTTTCTGAGCATCTTTCTATTGTGCAATTTTGACCATCATTGGATTGAAACCTTGGTTGATTTAAACCGTTGATACAATGTCATAACTTAGGTCCCGCTGAGAAATAGGTCCCAGTAATTTGTATGTGCTTAAATTCTCAACTTAAGTTCCTCTTTCCCACCTAACCAGTTGTGCTTCATGCCTTGTCACATGATCGCAAGGTGGTTCTCTCAGTCATGCAATCATGCGACCACATCTACCACAGGGCTTTATTTACAACATCAAACCACACACCGTTTTCACTGTTTGGATCATTGTGACTTGATGAATCATCTCGTACCTTCAAATGGAAAAAATCATCAACTATAGTTGACTGCTAAAAATGCCTAACTCAGCTCTATCACATTGAAAAATGCATAGCCTGAGTTCTAAAAGAACTCATTTCATCACACACTCACTGTTATATGAAGTAGAATTTTGAATAATTCAATGCCAACTCTGTTACGATATCAATCACATGAAAAGTCTCTCCTTTGATCCCTAGAGATCATGATTCACAATCATCCTTTCATCTGAGAAAGAGAATCAATAGGAGCATATAATCCTTGTCAGGTTGGGATCTATAACCTACCCATTATGACAAGACTTCCAAATAACCCACCTGGCTTATAAATGAGAGGGCAAGTGAAAGGGAAACCTAACAAGGATAGCCTACCTATGAAGGACATTAGACCTAGACTCAACCATGACGAGACCTGATTATGAGATCAAAATCTTCCACTTTGACAGCGTGGTTATGAGGTGAAAAGTGAGGCAACAGCTGGCTCTAACTAGGGACTGAAACATTCCCATGTTTAAGAAATGAATCTTGAATCTCTGGTTTTGCAAAAAGGTAAACAAAGAGGGTGGCAACACAACAAAACTGAAATAGGAACAAAGGAAAATGAAACAAGGAAAAACAACTAACCTAGAGAACACAAAGGAGCAAAACATGACTATGTACAATACAAGGGTTACCTATTTTTAATTTTCCATTTGATAAAGTTTCAGGTCCTGACCATTGAAGGTTAGTGGTAGTACCTCACCATCTTGATAAGCCAACTTGAAAGAATTATTTCCCAATGCTTGATGAATCACAAATGGTCCTTTCCATAGGCTATCAAACTTCTTATGCTTTCCTTTAGGAGCATTACGTTTATCCCACAGTAGCACACTATCACCTATCATGAACTTCTGTGGCCTTTCCTTCTTATCAAATATCTTCTTCACTCACATCTGATGCTGAGTGATATGATCAACTATCTCTTCTCTTTCCTCTTCCAGCTTGCTCAGATAAAGAATCCTTTTTTCTAGACCATCTTTATAGATGTCATCTTCAATCACCGTCCTTAATTTGTTTGTGGCCAATTCCAAAGGTAAAGGAAGATTTTCTTCGGTCCCATAAACAAGCTCAAAAGGTGATATACCAATTGCTATTTTTGGTGTTACCATGTCTACCCACAACGCCTCATGAATCTTTTTATGCTAATTTTTCTGATTATCTGATACTAACTTCTTAACAATATTGATTAGATTTTGTTACTAGATTCAACCTGGTCATTTCCTTGTGGGAAATAATCTAATGAATGGCTAACAATGATTCCATATTCAAAATAGAAACTAGTAATCTTAGCTGAAGAAAAATAGGCTGCATTGTCCATTACTAATTTAAGTGGAAAACCAAACCTAACCAGTATGTTTTCTTTGATGAATTCACATACCACTTCAGAAGTTGTTTTCTTCGTTGCCTTGGCTTCCACCCACTTGGTGAAATAGTCAATGGCGGTTATTATATACTGGTGACCAGCACTAGATACTAGATTGATTGGCCCAATGAAATCAAGGCCCCACTACTGGAAAGGCTCTTCAATAATGACAGGCTTCAATGGAAGAGCAGCTAATTGAGGACGCCCTATAAACATTTTGCATTTCTCACACTTGGCTACCCAGGCATATGCATCTCTGAACATACCGAGCTAGTAATAACACTATCTCAATATTTTGAATGCTGTCATTGAAGATCAAAAGTTCCCACCATAGGCCTCATCATGAAAAGTCTTCAATAATTTCTCTTGCTGCTGCTTATCTGCACATCTAAGAAAAGTGCCATCAATTGCCTTCTTAAAAAGCTTACCATCCCAAATCACAAACTTAGCTACCTTTAACCTAAGATCTCTTCTTTGTCTTGACATCATGCCTTCTGGACATTCTCCATATGTTAGGAAGTAAGCAACGTCTTCAAACCATGTATCCCAAAGACCCACAGCTAGAACTAGTTGTTTTTCTTCAGATCCTTCTGGTTCTTTTTCATCTTTATCCTCTGCAATTGCTCTACACAAAGCATTACCCTTTATCAATTTGGTAGGGAGAATTTCTATATCATACTCCTGCATTTTTGCTATCCATGAACCTCTAGTATTGCATCCCACCTCTTGCTGCGTCAGCACACTTTTAACTGCTACATCTGAGACATAAACTATAGAATGTGAATGTAAGATGTAAAATCGAAAGTTCTTCAGTGCCTTGACTACCGAAAATGCATGTTTTTCAATCTGTGAATACCTTAACTCATGATTTTTCAGAGGAATGCTCATAAAAGCTATTGGAGCTTGTATTCCTTCATCATTTTTCTGCATAAGTATGGCTGAGAGAGTATGTTCGGATGCATAGCAATAAATAATGAAATCTCTGCTATAATCCAGATGACATAATACTGGAGCATGAGCAATGGTTTTTTTAATATTTTGAAAAGCTTGCTTACCTTCTTCACTCCACTTAAAATTTGAATTAGCTTTCATCATATCTATGATGCATTTAGTTGTTTCAAAAAAGTCTAGTACGAAACGCCTCAGGAAATTGACTTGGCCAAAGAATGATTTAACTCTCATTCTGTTTACTGGTAGACTTAATCTTCTAATAGCTTCAACACGCTATGGATCAATTATGATTCCTTCTTGAGAGACTATATGACCAAGAAGTTTCCCTTCCGTTACACAAAACATAGACTTTTTTGGATTAAGAGAAATGCCATCATCTCGACATCTTTGCAATACCCTTCTCAAATCCCCTATATGATCCTTTCCTTTCTTTGAAAACATAGTAAGATCATCTAAATATATAACTATGATTTTATCCTTCAAATCAGCAAATGTCTTACTCATGCATCTCTGAAAGGTGGCACCAGCATTGATGAGACCAAAAGGCATCCAGTGGTATGCAAATGTACCCCATGGTGTAGTAAATGTCATCTTATGCTGATCTTTTTCTTCAACTTCAACCTGATTGTAACCAGAGAATCCATCAAGCATGGACATCATTTCTAATCCAGCCATTGTCTACAACAAGTAATCCATTAAGGGACATGCAAAGTTACCCTTAAGAGATCCCTGATTCAAATTCTAGAAATCAACACAAATTCTGATTTCTCTATCCTTCTGCACTGGCACTATATTAGCTATCCATGTGGAGTGATGGATAGGATAGATAATCTGAGCTTTCAACATTTTATCCACCTCCCTAAATATAGCATCTGCAACTTTAGGATTATAATTCCTTTACTTCTGTCAGAAAGGCACTGCATCAGGCTTCAAAGGAATTTGATGTTTTATTTTTCCATCTCCATAGCTTTTCAAATCTTCATAGCTCGAAGTGAAAACATCTCTGTATTCTAGAAAGAGAAGTTTGGCAGCTTCTTTTTCTTCAGGCGAACAACATTTACCAATGTTTATCATCTTGGGATTATTATCATCACCAATATTTACTCCTTCATATTCACCAATATCAGGCCCTTTTCTAGCTCTTTTTTGTTTTACATAAGCATCATGCCTGTTAAACAACTTCTCCAAAGATACAAAATAAGGAGGAATGATATCACCCAGTACTTGAACCTCATCAAATTGCTTTCCATGGTTAGAACTTTCTTCCTCTTTTTCATGCTGATATTCAAAACTGATTTTGCCATTTTCTAGAAATAATTGCAAGCTTTTGTCATCCTCAAACACCTTCCATGAATCTATATTATCTGGGATAGTAGCTTGATATACAACTTCAATCTGATATTTCCTGTTTTTAAATTTCAGATGAGGCAACAACAAAGACGCAGAGACAGCCAATGAATCCACTTTGGTATTCAACTCTCTTGGTATTGCTTCAATAGAAAAGGCGTCCAGACCTTCTATCTAATTGCAAACTTTATTTTTGTAGTTTTTTAATCTGTGATTCTTCACTAAATATTGTCCTCTAACATGCCTTACTATGAGCTCTACATCACCTCGAGCTTTTAGCACTTTAACACCTTTTTCTTTTGCTACCGCTATTCCCATTAGTAAGGCTTTGTATTCAGCAGTATTATTAGTATTTCTAAATTCTAATTTAAATGCCATGGGTTCAGGTTCTCCTTGAGGAGGAATCAATACAACACCTACACCGGATCTTGATGAAGAACAACTTCCATCAAATTCAAGAACCCACAAGTCTGATAACTCTTTTTCTTCACCTGATTTCTTCTCATTACCATCTTCATCCTTGTCCTCATTTAGAGATTCTTCAGTAAACAGCATGTAATTACCAAATTCTAGTTCTTTATAAAGCATTTGAGCCTTAGGATCATCTGATTTCATGACTGTATACTTCACCTTTTCCTCAGGCTCCAATCTGATTTTCTTATTCCCAATTGGTATGATAGCATGAGACCAATCCAGCTTTATTTACCCTCCTAGGTCTCTAAAAAAACCTCTACTTAAGAGAAGCCCATAACTTGCCAGAATGTCAGCTACCACGATAGTCATCAATAGATTCTTTTCAAGATGAGACGCCAAAGCCACTTGTGCATCCTTGATTTGGCCAATTAAAGGAACTTATTTGGCATCCATCAAATAACATTTCCCATACACCTTAGTGAGATTAAGATTCAAAGCTTTGGCTATAGAATAAGGCATGACATTATCTGATGTGCCTGAATCTATTATAAAATTACCTAATTTGCATCCATTAACATAGAGTGAAACATAGAAGGAAGGAAGTTTTTATCCAGATGACGTTGCTAACACAATAGATTCTTCTTCTTTAAACAAATCAGTTGTCAATGTTTCATCCCCTTCTACCATAGTAGCACTATTATTTAATTCTGAAACATTTCCTTTACACTGTTCTACTAATCTTTTAAATTCTAGAGGATGCGATTTTAAATAATCTAGAAAAGAAATCTAAATTTTAGATTCTTCACAGAATTGAATAGCATCAAAAGATAATTTATCTTTACCTGGCTGAGAGCTTGATGCCTTTTGATCAGTATCAGCACTAATTCTCGCAGGACTAGGATCACTTTTATGAGGATTGTTGAAAGACTAGTTCTTTAATTTCTGATTCTTGGTGAGCATCGTATATGAGTTTCCATCTATAGTAGCATAGCATTTGCCTTTAGATTTAGAATCAGATTCATACTCCACAAATAAATTTCCAGAGTTGCCAGTTGAGTATGTATCCTCTTCTACAACAGGAGCTACCATATTCAGTTCATTGGTGGTCAATAACTGCATCATACAGGCAATTTCTGGGCAATTCTCATTAGTGTGATCTATAGTCAAATGAAACACACACATGTTTCCTTTTTTTGGTGCAGCTTCAATCTGCAACCTAGGTTGAGGGCCTGTAAGTTGCGGAAATCTATTGTCCATGTTTCTTCCAGGCATATTGTAAAAATTACGCTGATTAGAATTATTGAATCTTGGTAATTTCCTTTTCATAGCAATCAATTCATTGGACAATTTTTGAATCATTTCATCAGATGACGAGGTACTACTTGAACTTCCTTTATTTTGTAACCCTCTTTTCCATTTTCCTGCTGAAATTAAATCTTCTTCACATTCGATAGCTTTCTTTTGTGCATCTACCAAATCTATGGGATGTGACTTTCTCAACTCATAATTGATATCCGGAGGCATTTCACTTATGAAAAATGTTTTAAGATTACCAGCAGTAGATCTATCTGCAATAGGGATTCTACTAACAATCTTATTGAAGGCAGCTACAAAATCCCTCATGCTCATTTGAGGCTATTTTTTGATGGATGTCAATTGTGTCAATAAAAGATGCTCATCTTCTGTTGTCTTAAAATGATCTTCAAATGCTATTCTCATCGCATTCCAATTGGTGATAGAACCATCATCTAGATGATAAAACAAATCCGTTGCACTGTCTGTTAAAGTCTCAACAAATAATCTCATAGCAACGTCCTCATGTGCCACCCCTAAAATATGAGTAGCAGCAAAGAAGGCTTTAATATGTTCATCAGTGGTGACTTTCCCATCTCCTGAAAACTTAGGAAAAAAATTTCTTGATCCAGCAGGGAGTGGATGATAAGCTGCTAGTGCTAATGGTCCTACTGCAGCAGCCCATGGAATAGCCATGACAGTCCTAGCACAGTATGGTGAAAAATTAACAACTGGGGGAGTAGTGGTACCATGAAGTGTTAACACTTGACAAGTGTTTTGTGAAGTTCTTTGATTTCTAATAGGAGAAGAAGGCCTACTCCGAATTTTCCTTTCTCCTTTCTTTCTAGGAACTTCTAGGATGGGAAAACCAAACTCTGCTAATGTATCAAATGTAGGATCTCGCCCACCCTATTCTCTGGTACTCTTGAGGAATCTTATTCACTCCAGGATGATGTAGCTTATTGATCAAATGATTGTTTGTATCCCTAGCAGAGTCACCAAAAAATTTGTTAGTAAACAAATTTGTCCTTTCTTATTTCTTATGATAATAACTCTTAAGGCCCAAACTATGAACAATATCTGGTTACAACAGTTGAAAAACCATTCTCTATTTATTGGCTTTTCTCTAAATTGGTAGGTGCAGCTCCCTTTTGGAATGATATGCAATGAATTATGTTTTGATCCTGAAACTAACAGAGGGTATGCTCTTAACCTGAGAGTAGGAGAGGTAAACCGAATTAAGCCTAAAAAAAACTTAATCCAGGCAAGGAGAGCTTTCTAATCTATGAACCAAGCTGTAGAACTCACAAATCCTATGAATTCATACACTTAGCATTAACTAATCTACAATAACTATTAACAGAGATATAAATGAAATGATGAAAAACCTCTAATGAATCCTTCTCTGAATATCCCATAGCATATCCTACTGGGTTTATTCACATCTTTAAAATAAAGGAATGAAACATCCTTTCCTTCCTACTGCAATTCAGATTAAGAGAAAGAATCATATAACTAACAACTATCAGCTGACTGGAACAGAAAATAATTGACATAAAACACTTTCAATTATCTCTGCAACATCAAGTATCTTACACCAAAAATTTTGCTGACCTTGTATTTTCTTTTACAATAGAATATATAGAGATTACAAGCATACGCCCTTTCATGGGAATACCAAGTGTTTCAACTTCCAAGATTTGAAAAGACTAAAAATAGGTGTTTCAACATCACAACAAGGAAGAACTAAAAAGACTTTATCTTTTCATCTAACTCTTCGATAAGGCTAATTGGCAAAGATCATCGTTATTGACACATTAGAAACTGCTATTCTTCCTTTTGTCGTGGCTGATATCAAGTATTCATCACTTCCTTTAAGCACTTCAACACTGGATTCATCTTTAATTTATTCCACTGAGAAACCCATCGATCTCTAAAAAATACATCATCAATACCACAAATGATAGACTGTGCAATTGCTAAATATTCCTTATGGAAAATGCACACAGAAGATGTGAAACCCACAACAATAGAGTAGCAAGTCTCCCATTTTCCACCTGTCAAGTTTAAGTGCTTGATTAACTTAAAGCATGTGCTTAAAAAAAACTTTGAAATAACAATCTTTTCTCTTATGCCAAACTCAGGTGTCAAACCACGTCACAAAATCCCACATGATTGCAAGACAGCTTCCACACCATAGCGACAAAGTGGGGATCATAGATCTGGAGACCGCAACTAAGAGCCCGTGACCCCACCATTCCACGTGTTCACATCCTGCATGATCGCAAGACATCTCTCTCAGTCATGCGACAAAGTGCCATTCATTGATTCTCCTTTAGCATGTTGCATAGTATAAATGCCTTCAGACCCACTGCTCCACGTGGCTTCATCTCGCATGATTGCATAGCATGTTGTAAACTCTTTTGATCATGTGACCACTCAAAAGGAACTTGCCCAACTTACATTGTCTCTTAACTATTTATTAGTCATGAAACCATGTAGTCATCTTCCCTAACTGCCGAATGTACTTTATTCCTTCTCCGACCTAGTGACTGCAAGAAACTTACCCGGCCCACCATTGGAAGATCAACGATCGTTTCTTCTTCGCATAGATCTCCAAGATCCCTTGCAAACATATGCCCTCCGTCGGATGTAGGATCTTTCCCTGCTCAGCTTATGTTGTCACATTTGCATTGTTGGCGTATGTGGGTCCTAGCAAAGCACCTTCTATTTAGTCATCGCTATCTTCTCTTACCTAACCAATAGCTTTTTTCACTTTTTGCATGATCACATGACTCAAATCTAGTTTATGCGATCATGCGACCAGCTTTTCACTACCTTATATTTGCATTGGTTTTCTTGCTTATGTACCGCCACCAAAGCTTATGTGGGGCCCCTTCCTTTCACATTTTCACATGATCGCATGGTATTATTTTAATTCATGTGATCATGCGACCGCTCTATGATTGGTGCCCGTGGGTCCGCTGAGACAGGTGGCACCTTGTTGTTATTTTGCATTTGCTATTTTTCGAGCATCTTTCTATTGTGCAATTCCAACCATCATTGGATTGAAACCTTGGTTGATTTAAACTATCGATACGATGTCATAACTCAGGTCTCGCTGAGAAACAGGGCCCACTAATCTGCATGTGCTTAAATTCTCAACTTAAGTGCCTCTTTCCCACCTAACTGGTTGCGCTTCATGCCTTGTCACATGATCGCAAGGTGGTTCTCTCAATCATGTGATCATGTGACCACACCTACCACAGGGCTTTATTTACAACATCAAACTGCACACCGTTTTCACTATTTGGATCATTGTGACTTGATGAATCATCCCATACCTTCAAATGGCAAAAATCATCAACTATAGTTGACTATTAAAAATGCCTAACTCAGCTCTGTCACATTGAAAAATGCATAGCCTGAGTTCTAAAAGAACTCATTTCATCACACACTCACTGTTATATGAAGTAGAATTTTGAATAATTCAATGCCAACTCTGTTACAACATCAATCACATGAAAATTCTCTCCTTTGATGCCTAGAGATCATGATTCACAATCATCCTTTCATCTGAGAAAGAGAATCAATAGGAGCATATAATCCTTGTCAGGTTGGGATCTATAACCTACCCATTATGACAAGACTTCCAAATAACCCACCCGGCTTATAAATGAGAGGGCAAGTGAAAGGGAAACTTGACAAGGATAGCCTACCTATGAAGAAAATTAGACCTAGACTCAACCATGACGAGACCTGATTATGAGATCAAAATCTTCCACTTTGACAGCATGGTTATGGGGTGAAAAGTGAGGCAACACAACTGAATCCATTGTATGCATCATTCATTCAATTAACTTGTAAATGTAAACTGCATGAAAAGAAAAAATAGTTAAATCAATCACATAACACAAGTATTCTAGTTATGCAGAAACCCTTGTTAGAAGGTAAAAACTGTGGTGGGGATGAGACCCACAAATTCTTCATTGCTACAGATGATAAAGTATGCATGTTAGGGCTACAAGTTGTGATCACTTCTAATGATCTTACCTTGTGAGGAGTAACAATAAGATCGACTAGATCTACCTTGTTAGATGATTTCAACAATACTTCTTGATTTTGTACTCGGTTAAGAGATTTACGACAAAGACTATTAAGTCTAATATGTTAAGAGATTTTACCAAATATCTATTACAATGATTAGAGAATAACAATAGGATATCTAAAAATTGACAACAAAACTTTGTCTAAATCAGACCTATCATGTACTAATAAAATATCACCACAATGTGTTGCAGAATGTTCTCTAATATACTCAGTAGCCTTGACTGATTCTAAATAATTTGAATTCTGATATCTATCATGTCATGCAAACCTTGTCTGTAATCTGATGTCTTGAAGGTGGCTAATACTTCAAGATATTACTCTTGGTTCATCCTCTCATCCATACATCATCATATCAAATAACAACTATAAAAAATATAAAAAACTATTATGATTTACATGACCTAATTAGGTTTACATCATCTTAGGAAAACCTAAGATCTACGGTGTACAAAATTAACCTAGATCTAAATATTACATAGAGATCATCATCACATTTAATGATTACATCCATAATAAATAATCCTCAATCTTGGTAAAATGTTTTATGAATATGTTGTAACCATTTACATAGATTAATGTGCCAAAACTAATTACTATGTCATTTCTTGGATTGCTCGCTAAACATTGTCAATACTAATCGATGAATATACTGGTTCTCAATGCCTAGTCTACTCGGTGTTTACTGATGCTTAGTGCTTAGTATATTCTATTGATCGGTAAAACTACTTGGTGCTCAGTTAACCCTATTTTCTTTTACCTCTCGGTACTACCTTGTGAATACTCGGTATGAAGGCTTGTTTGATTAACCAACTAGCATATGTATCTTGTAGTTCTTCCTTTTACTGACTAGTCCAGTTTGATACTAATGATAATACTTAATGCACAAATAGAGATAACAATATTGTTGTTAGAGGATCTATTACTTTTGATGGAAAGAATAATGCTGACAATGTCTATTATGTGAAGGGTTTATGTCATAATCTTTTGAATTTTGGACATATGTGTGAAAATAGATATGATATTTTTAAAGAATGGTGTGATGTTTAGAAGAGATCTTAATATGTGCTTGCAGTTGGAAAAGGGACAGAAATGAATATGTGATAGCTTGAAGGAGCTTCAGAAAGATGTTTACTATCTCAAATTGATGACAATTGGATTTGGCACTGGAGGATGTGCCACATCAATTTTGATAATTTGGTAAGAATAAGTTCATCATGTACAGTAAGAGACTTACCTAGATTATTAAAACCAAACATTTTTATTTGTAAGGGATGTTACGAAGGAAAATAGAGGAGAGAATCATTCAAGACAAAAGACTATTCATCTACTTGTTTATTGGAGTTAGTGCACATCAATCTATGTGGTCTTACCAGAACAAGAAGTTCTCAAGGTGATAGATACTTTATACTTTTCATTGATGATTCTTCAAAAAGATGAAGATAATCTTGTCAAATTTGATAGCAGAGTTGATGAAGGTATATTAATAGGATTTTCTAAAAAGAGTGAGGCTTACTGGTGTTACAAAAAAAAGACTAAATAAAATTATGGAAAGTGTGAATATGAAGGTTGACAAAGATTTTTATAGATGCAATTCAAACTTCTATTCAAATGATAAATTATAGCTTTTGCATCCTTGTTAATTCTTTATGTATATATTGTGAATGTACAAACTTCTAATTAAGTTCTTTTGTATGCAGATTGATGAATACACTATGTTTGATTTTAATATGTTTCAGCCAAGGATCATTTTTCATATATGTATAAGAAAATGTTATGATTCACATAAATGATAAGTCGTGACTCTTCATAACAAACAAGTCATTGTTAATACAAATCGATATTGAATTGATATCACATAAGCTGATAATACTATCAATGATAACATAATAGTTTTGATAAACCGATACTAATTGGTATTCATTGTAAGTCGACAATCATATAAATCGATGAACATCAATTTATCATTAATGATAATCAATGGTTATCGATCTATCACTAATGATAATTGATTATCATCAATACACTACTCATGATAATCAATAGTTGTAAGATCAGATTATTTATCATTAAAATATGTATATAGATATATATTAATGTATATATGGGTAAAATTACAAAGTTGTGTCACATTTTAGGCTAACTTATCAACATGGCTGAATTTGAGTATTTCTAACTAAAAATTTATTTTCGTCAAACATATGGTTTAGCTAGATTCATTCTAGCTAAGTTAGATAAGTGCTTCAACTTTTCCAATTGTAAATATCTATTAAATGCATGTTTTATACCAATTACAAAAAAAAAAATTATTTCATAAAAGCGATGTTTCAATAACTCCTACTCTTTGTAATGATATTTTTTTCAAATATAAAAAATACCCTTTTTATGAGCTCAGAGTCAAGATTATCGTCATATAAGTTTTTATAGTATTTTGATTAGATGTAAAGATATTATAATTTCAAAATAATGCAACTAGGTATTTTAACATTTGAGGAGAAGTTGATTCAAAAATAGAAAAAAATAGTAAAGCATAATGAAAAAACTTAAATTTTATATTTAACATTAGAGGAGAGAGTCGTCTTCAAGAATGTGTAATTTTTTTTCCTGAATGGTGTAGATTTGATAGGGGAAATTTGATGGGAGATGAAAACTCTTGATTTTGTATAAGTTTGACTTTGAGTAGTTATAACAAAGAAAATATACATCGGAAACCAATTTTTTTTATTTTCAACACTATCTATATGTAGGTCATATATAACATATTTTGAAATCAAATGAAAAAAAGATTATTTGCATATAATGTTTTGGTGGGAACAAGACCCCAGTTTTTCAACATTTTTCAACAACTAAAAAATGGACTTCAAAAATTCATGTTAAAAAAAATTAAAAAATTATAGGAATAAACTTCATCCACTTTTACACATTTCATCAGTTTACATCCTCTTCAAATTCTAAACATAAATGTCACTTTTATGTCATTAAAGTTGAAAAGTTTGTGTTGTTGACCTTTTCATTTATAAAAGTGTGACATAGGTTTATACTTTCACACACACACACACACACACACATATACTCATTTATATATTTATCTTATGGACGCTATCATATTTAACACTTCCTCTTATCTAGGGAAGATAAAGTATCTGATGCATCTCATTTCTCATAAGAATATATATACCACCTTACTTGTGAATGTAAAATGGTATGAAATATCACTTAACATGTGATATGAGGAGTCACATAACATGTGATACCAAGTTTTACATATATATGAGGAATCACCTAACATGTGATACCAAGTTTTATATATCACCTAACTTGTAAGATGAGGGATATAATATGCTCAAAAAAATTGCATTCTCCTTATATACCCCATATTATGGAATTTTCATTGACATCACATAATGTCTACCATAACAAATCATTCCACATCCATGAATCAAGATGATATCAAGTCAATATTAACATTACAAGATCATCACCTTATAATGTTAACTACAAGCGTTCATTAAATAACAAATTGTCATTTTTTTAGAAATGTACATATGACAGGTGGGCCCATAAAGCCATATAGTCACACATATGACAAAAGAAGTTTACCCATTAAACATCTTTATTATATTAGTACAAATCAGAATTTTACAATTTAACCATACCAAGATTTTGAAGTGAAGTGATCAACTTTCACCTTTGGGAGTGGTTTGGTAAGGATAGTTGTTGTCTCAAAGCATTCACTGTATAACATATATCTGGTCTAGTGTTTACCAAATACATCAATCATCCAATCATCTGTTTGTAGAGAGTGGGATCAACTAACTGATATTTTGTTGTTGCTTCCTTCAACTTGTGAAGATCTGTCTCCATGGGTGATGACATCGGTCTGCAATTCATCATGCCAAATCTCTTCAATATATCAATGGTATACTTTCATTGGTTTAGAATAATGCTATCTAATTTATGCTAGACTTCTAAGCCAAGGAAGTAGTGCAGTAGTCTTAAGTCCTTCATGTCAAATTTTAAAGCTAGTTCATTCTTGCATTGATTAATAAGATGATCCTCTCATGTAATCAACAGATCATCAACATATAATATTAACATTAACATATCACCTTTTCTTTGCTTGAAGTAGAGGTTTGGGTCTGCATCATTTTTGGAGAATCCTAATCTCATGAGGTAATTGTCAATTCTCTTATACTAGGCTTTGGGAGCCTTCTGAAGTCTGTAAAGGGATTTCTTTAATTTACACATGTGTTCTTGAATTATGGATCTCAAATACTTTAGGTTTCTCCAAGTAGACCACTTCCTCAATATTTCCATTCAAGAATGTAGTCTTAACATCCAGCTGATGTACTTTCCATCCTTAGGAAACTACAATGGCTAGAACATATCTAACTGAAGTATATCAAGCAACTAGAGCAAAAATTTCCTCATAGTTAATTGACTTCTTTCTGTCAGAAACCTCTGGCTACGAACCTTGCTTTGTACTTTTCTATACTGTCATTTGCAACATTCTTATTCTTGAAAAACCATTTAGAGGAGACCACTAATTTCTCTTTAGGTCTAGATACAATTTCCCATACATCATTCTTTAGGATGGACTGATACTCCTCTGCCATGGCATCTTTCCATACTTGGTGTTGAAGAACTTCTAAAACATTTCTAGGTTCTAACTTTGAGAGCTCACTCATTAGGGATATGTAACTATATTATCATGTGGGTCTTTTACTCTCTCTAAATCTTCTTAAAGGAGCTTTGTGTGAATTTCCTTCTATTATCTTAGTCTCCCAAAGAGGTTTGTTCTTAGGATTTTTCAAGGATGTGCTTGATTCTTCATTTTCTTCTTCCTCAGAATACTCCCTCTGAATCTCAGGAGCAGTTTTCTTTTATGGTTCTAAGCGAAAAGTTTGGATTTCTAGCGCAATGGAGTTTCTAGCTCTTATGATTTCTATATCCTCCTCAAAAATTACATCTCTTCTTAGTTCAATCTTTTTCTGACCAGGCACATGTACTTGGTAAGATTTTGAGGTTTCACAATAACCTATAAAAATACCCTTTCTTCTTGAAGATTCTAGTTTTGTCCTTTTCTCTTTGGGCACATGTATGTATACAGGACAACCAAATATCCTTAAGTGACTGATGTCTGGTTTTGCACCAATGAAAACCTCTTTAGGAGTTTTATTATCAAGATGAGAGTGTGGATACCTATTTTGTATGTATACTACAATACTAGAGGCATTTGTCCAAAGAGAAGTTTATCTGTTTTGATCAAGAAGCATTACCTTGGAAGCTTCTATAATGGTTTTGTTTTCCTTTCAAAAACCCCATTTTTGTTGTGGATTGTAAGGAACAGTGAACTCCCTCTTAATCCCAGCATCTTTACAAAATTCTTGAAAAATATCTGATGTATATTCCCTCTCATTGTCTAGCCTTAAGGTTTTTATTTTTCTTCCAGAGGAGTTTTCAGTAAGGGACTTCAATTCCTTAAATCTTTTAAGGGTCTCATATTCTTTACATTTGAGGAAATATAACCATTTCTTCCTGGAGAGATCATCAACAAAGATTACATAATATAGAAACCCTCCTAATGAAGGGACATACATGGGCCCACAAAAATCTAAATGGACTAATTCTAATACATTATTTGTTTTGCTAGAACTATTTTGAAATGATCCCTTAGTTTTTTTACTTAAGGTGCACCCCCTTGCATGCCCTGAAGTGGTATTGTTTAAGTTTTGGTAATCTTGTGACTAATCTTTCCATAGAAGATAGGGCTCTAAAATTTAGGTGTCCTAATCTTCTATGCCATATTTCATTAGAGTCAGTAATTTCATGGATAAGGGCCAGATTTGGTTATGTACATAGCTCATGAAAATAACCTTGTCTCTTACCTATGGTTTGTGCTTTATTAATAAAAGAGTTCTTCATCCATGTCAATACTTTACCATCCATGAAAGTTACCCTATATCCATTTTCTTCAAGTGTAGATATGGAGATTAAATTTCTTTTGATACCTAGAACAAACAATACCCCGGTGAGTTGAATAGAGATGCTTGACTTCAGTCTAATGGTGCAAATTACAACACCTTTCACTAAATGTGTAGAGTCATCTCAATAGTTACTTCCTCATCAATTTATTCTATCATGGAATCTAATAGTTCTCTGAATTTGGTAATATGTCTTGAGGAACAACTGTTTACAACCCAAGTACTTTTATTAGAGACTTGATTTGAAAGTGCAAAGTAGAATACAAGCTTCTCGAATTCATGCTCTTCCTTAGTCTTCTTTACCTTGGAAAATGAGGCTTGACGCTTTCTGTATGGAAAATTTACTACATAGTGTCCATACTAATCACATCTGAAATATTGTACTTTTGACATATCTTTCTTGGATTTACCATTCCGATGATTGTTTTTCCTTTTCTTGAAATGTTTCTTCTTTTCTTTCTTCTAGGGATTTATATTTAATACATGAATATATTCATCAATATTAACCCTCTTGAGTCCTTTCTTAGCTAGTATTGATTCTTCTTGGAGACAATCTGATCTTAGTTGGTCAACTTTTGGAA
This sequence comes from Chamaecyparis obtusa, assembly GCA_027943335.1. Lineage (NCBI taxonomy): Eukaryota > Viridiplantae > Streptophyta > Pinopsida > Cupressales > Cupressaceae > Chamaecyparis > Chamaecyparis obtusa. Next base: position 126,249 of record BSBK01009532.1, read on the forward strand.
ATTTAGACCTAGTACTGATGCCTAAAACAAATGTCTCCCAGGAGTCAGGTAGACCATCTAAGGTAAAATTAATGATAATTCCTTACATTCTATCTTGTACCCAAGTGTTGATAGTTGATCTCTTAGAGCTGAGATTCTCATTAAGTATGAGTTGATGCATTCACCTTTGTTCATACTTATGATTAATCTATCTCTTGAGGGATAAGGTCTTGTTGGCACTACTTATTTCATAAGTGTTTACAAGTGTTTTAAACATGTGATATGTCATTTCATATTTTGTCAAGAGTGTTACAATATGATCTTTGACTCCATCGATTATGGTTTGCATGGCCTTATCATTTCCTTCAATCCATGTAGTTTTCTCTAGATCATTCTCTCGTTCTATCTTGTCTTCTTTTATGAATGACTAAACCTTACTTTCTTTTAGTATCATTAGTATTTTGTGTTGGCATTAAGTTATGTTTGTCATTAGTGACAACACTTATTCAAATTCTATGTGCTTACCAGGCAGAACAGTGTTTACTAAGTAGATCGAGCTTCACAGTGTTAACTGAGTGATGAGAAGAGCAGTGTTAACCGAGTAATGAGATGAGTAGTGTTTACCGAGTGCTAGCATGGTAAACATGGAATTCAATTTCTACTGAGTGACACTGTATCTACTGAGTCTCCAGTGTATACTAAGTTTGAAACTATGACCGAGTGGTTAGTATGGATCGAGCCTCCACTTCTACTGAGAGCATGATGATGCTGAGTAATGCAATGGATGTTGAGTATCAGAAAGTCACCGAGTTAGTTTGCAGGAACTATGTAACTACATTTGGGCCGACTCAATAATACTTGCATTGACTTGTATGTTAAGCCAACTTTGTAATTATTTTATTTTATTGGATTAATATATAAGTAATGTTTTGTATCACATCCAATGTGTGTGGAAGTGTGTGTGAAAAAAATGGAATATATGAAAAGTGTATATGCGAAGATGCATGGAAATAAGAGATAAGAGAATTACAAAGGGCTACAGCAGTATAAGGAGTAGCAGAGACATATTTATCATAGAAGGTGATCAGTACATCAAGGAATCTCAATCAAAAAATTTAGTTGCAAGTAAGAGATCTACTATTTCATCCTAACAGGTGAATCAACATCAAATCCTTTAATAGGGTAGACTTAACAGTCTTTTGTAAAATCTCTTAACCGAGTGCATACTTCATTGTATGTTTGTAAATCCTCTAACAAGGTGGACCTAGCAGTCCTAATTGCTCCTAACAGGGCAGATCATCAGAAGTGATCATTGTAAGCCTTAACCGGCCAACTTTATACTGTAGTATTGAAGTTTTGTGGGTATCATCCCCACCCCAGTTTTACTTTCTATTTGGAAGGTTTTTGGGTCACCAAATCATTGTGTTCAAGTGTTATGAATGCTTTTATGTTTTTAGTTTCTCATGCATGCAATTAGATCAATGAGCTAAATGTTATTTGGAATATTGTTAAGATCTGTAATTTGTAAAAAGTTTTGAAGTTACTGATTCACCCCTCCCCTCTCAGTAACTTGGCTAGTCTTGAATATTTCCAACAATTTTGAAATTCCATGATGAAAATGTATTCCCTCCTTCAAGCCTATCCTCAAATCTGATAACGCTTTCCATGGAAATGTGATGTGATATAGATTATATTTAAATGTCTCAAGTTTGAAAGCTTCTTAGTTCTTCTTTAACTTGGCTCTGATACAATGTAGATGCAATTCAAACTTCTATTCAAATGATAAATTATAGCTTTTGTATCCATTTTAATACTTTACGAATATATTGTGAATGTACAAACTTCTAATTAAGTTCTTTTGTATGCAGATTGTTGAATACACTATGTTTGATTTCAATATGTTTCAGCCAGCGATCTTTTTCCATATATGTATAAACAAATGTTATGAGTCATGTAAATGATAAGTTGTGACTCATTAATGAGTCATGTCTTATCATTGACATGACTCTTCATAACAAACAAGTCGTTGTTAATACAAATTAATATCACAAAAGTTGATATTACTATCAGTGATAACATAACAGTTTTGATATTTAAATCGATACTAATCGGTATTCATTGTAAGTCAACAATCATATATAAATCAGTGATCATCAATTTATCATTAATGATAATCAATGGTTATCGATCAATCACTAATGATAATCGATGATCATCAATGCATTACTCATGATAATCAATAGTTATAAGATGAGAATATTTATCATTAAAATATGTATATGGATATATTAATGTATATATAATGATATATATCATATATATATATATATATATATATATATATATATATATATATATATATATATATATATATATATATATATATATATATATATATATATATATATATATATATATATATATACATATATTCATATATGTATTATATATACTCATTTATATATTTATATTATCGACGCTATCATATTTAAAAAATTTCATAAGAGTCCTTAGAGACTGTTGGAAATATAGATGGAGTAACTGAGAGGGGGGGTGAATCAGTTAACATCAAAAATATTACCACAGATCCCTTAGATGTCTTATTAAATCATTTACTGTTGTTACTTGGTAAACATATAGAGAAATATTGTAACTCGGTTATTGCAGTGAGTGTCAATTATAATTGATCTTAAGCATTCATTAGTGATTAACATGCATGCATAAAGAAAGTAACATGAACACATGAGACACCATATTTAACATGGAAACCCAATATGGGAAAAACCACCAATGTAACTAGTTACTATTTTTCACTCTTCTGAAGTGAGCCCTATTAGGAGCCAACCCGGTTAAAGGTTACAAAACACACTGTTAGGTGTGACCTTGTTACAGGATTTAATGACCCTATTAGGAGTGGCCTTGTAAGAGGTCTTTGAAATAATTCAATAGAAATGTCACCTTGTTAGAGGATTTACAAAATGGCTATTAAACCAACTCTGTTAAGAGATTTTGAAATCACTGCTACAATGGTAAGAAAGTAACAATGAGATGACCTGAATGAGATGCAACTGAATTGCTGATTACAGATCTCTATTTTGCTTCACTAGATCCTTCCTGATCAAATATATCTTTTCTACTCCTCAAGGATACCTAACCATCCTTCAAAATTCGCACACACCTTCCTTCAAAATGATTCGCATGTTTGCTCATCCACACACTCACACACACTTTGAATTCACAACTTGACCTTATATATATACCATTCAAATTGTCAAGTCGACTCATATATATGTTACAAACACTAATAATCATTACCATAGTTGGCTGGAAAATAAACTTGAAACAAATAAACTTTATGAACAAAATACTTCATTGGCCGACGTTGCTCGGTAAACACTATTCCTGAAAAGATTTTCTTTGATGACCGAATGAAACTCGGTTACCACTATGAATTCTACAACATCCTTTGGTGCCTGAGTGAAACTCGGTAAACACTAAATTTTCTTTGTTAACCAAGGAAGCTTAGTTAATATTGTTTTCTGCCATATTTTCCTTTGATGCTGGAGTGATCTCGGTAAACATAGAAAACCACCTTGCTGACCAACTAAGCTCGACAGACATAGAGAATGATAATTGATATGACATTTGTGTGACATCAAAGTCAACACACAATTAGACAATTGTATCCAACAATCTCCCTCTTTGCAATTGATGGCAACACAACATGTCATAGCACAATGAAATTACAAAGAAAACATAGAGTGAGGAACATTTCTTTAGCTTCATTATGATTCTCATCTATGAGAAATCCCTCTGTCAGTGTCAGCTCTTCCTCTCTACAAACTTCTCTCTCTGACTATAAACTCTCCCTCTTAACTTCTCAAACTCTTAGAGAAATTTCTTGAGATATGACAGCAAACTCTCCCTCTTTGACAACACATGCCAAAGACAACACATACCAGGTGAATACTAATGTACCTTGAGTACTAATTCATATGCAATGATTATTTGACTATGCTGCATTAACAGACTAATCTTCAACATGCTCTGGTTGATGCATCACTAAAACTTTATTTAGTGAACTTCGGATAGGGGAATGACCCCTAACTTACCTCTTAGATACAAGAATGCATCCTTAGGTAGTGGCTTGGTGAATATATCTGCAATCTGTTCTTTTGTATGAACATATTCCAATCTAATTTCCTTGTCCTATACCAATTCTCTGACAAAGTGATATTTTATAGCAATGTGCTTGGTTTTGGAATGCATTACTGGATTCTTTGAAATATTTATTACACTTGTATTATCACAAAACATAACAACTGGTTCTTTGATATCAACCTTCATGCCTTCCAATAACTGTTTAAACCAAACAATATTAGATTAGTTTACTACTACAGCAACATATTTTCCTTCTGATGTGGATTGCAATGTGCAATTTTGCTTTTTGCTGGACCAAGATACCAACCTCTTGCCAAGAAAGAATGCTCCACCACTTGTACTATTTCTATCATCAATGTTTCCTACCCAATCAGCATTAGTAAACACATTTAAGTCTAGATTGCCTCCAAATTGATACCACAAGCCATAATCTTCAGTTCCTTTCAAGTATCTCAAGATTCTTTTGATTGCCATCATATGATTTTCTCTGGGTTTTGTTGAGAATCTTGCTACTATACCAACTGCTAAGGCAATATCAAGCCTTGTATGAACTACATACTATAATTTTCCAATCATTGATCTATATAAGGTCTAATCTACTTCTTTTGAATCATCATCTTTGGTAAGCTTTAGTCCAATATACATGGGGGTACCAACTAGTTTTGAATCTTCCATACCAAACTTCTCAAGTATTTCCTTGATGTATTTATACTGAGTAATGTAGATACCATTCTTTCTCTGCTGAATCTGAAGACCAACAAAGAACTTTATCTAACCAAACATAAACATTTCAAATTCTTTGTTCATTTTCTCTGAAAATTCTTTGCGTTGATCATCATTACCTCTAAACACAGTATCATCCACAAATATTTCTACCAAAACAATTTTGTTATCTGGTCCTTCTTTGATGTACAAACTACTATTATCATTAGCTCTTTTGAAACCAATCTAAATAAGATAGTTATGTAATCTTTCATACCATGCTCTAGGGGCTTGTTTTAGACCATACAATGCTTTGTGTAACTTGCAGACCATATACCTTTTGTCTTGATCAATAAAACCTTCAGGTTGCTCAATGTAGACTTCTTAATCAAGAATACCATTGAGAAATGCAGATTTTACATCCATATGATATACCTTAAATCCTTTATGTGTCGCATATGCAAGTAGAGTCCTTACACCTAATCTTGCAATAGGAGAAAAATTCTCACCATAATCTATACCTTCTTCTTTAGAATAACCTTTACACACCAATCTAGCTTTGTTTCTTGATACTTGACCATCTTCATTCAACTTATTCCTGAATACCCATTTTGTTCCAATTACATTTTTATCTTTAGGCCTAGGTACAAGAGTCCATGTTTTTTTCTCTATTTGTTCTATTTCTTCATTCATAGCCTCAATCCAACTTTCATTTTCCAATGCATCTTTGACATTTTTAGGTTCAAAATCAGCAAGTAAACATGTACCTTTTAGTTTACTTCTTGTCATAGTACCTTCTAATTTGTTTCCAATAATCTGATCTAGTTTATGATGTCTCTTGACATACTTGGCCAATATAGGTTCCTTGCTTCTTGAATGAGTTACATTGTCATGTTCTTGAATTTCATCTTCAGGTTCTGGTTGCTCAAGCTCAGTAGATATTGGCTCGGTAGCTTTAGACTGAGACTCGGGTCCTTGTGACTCAGTTTGAACTTCTTCTTGTGACTTGATTACTATACTGGGCTCGGTAGATGTAGTCTCCTTATTGACAGATGTGTCTGGTAATGTATCAAGTTCAATGTAAACAAATCTCCTATAATTCTTTGGTTCCTTTTTGCTTTCTTCTTCAGTCTTTTCTGCAAACTCATCAATTTTCACATGTGCACTTTCTATGATGTTGTGAGTAGACAAATTCAAACATCTATATGCCTTACTCTTGCAAGAATATCCCAAAAATATTCCTTCATCACTTTTCACATCAAATTTGCCTTTTCTAGATTCTTTTAAGATGTAACATTTACTACCAAATACTTCCAGGTAGCTTACATTGGGTTTATATCCATACCATAACTCATAAGGAATTTTGAATGTGTCTTTCTTCAACTTTACTCAGTTTAAGGTATGAACTACAGTGTTGATAGCTTCCTTCTAGTATTTCATAGCAATGTTCTTTTCAATCATTGGAGTCCTTGCACAATCCATGATAGATATGTTCCTTCTTTCAGCTATTCCATTCTTCTCAGGAGTTCTTGGGGCTGATACCTGTCTTTTGATTCCTCTTTCAATGCAAAAATTATTCAATTCATGGGAGATGAATTCACCACCTCTGTCTGATCTCAAGCACTTCATTCTTTTCCCTGTTTCCTTTTCTACTCTTTCCAAATACCATTTGAACTTCTCAAATGCTTCTAACTTTTCCCTTAGATACATAACAGTCATCATTCTAGAGTAGTCATCAACAAAGAGAATAAAGAATTTTTCTCCAGTATAGCTCTCAATTCCAATAGGTCCACACAAATCAGTATGCACAATTTCCAAAATATCTTCAGAATGGTAGTTTTTACTTTTAAAGCTAGTCTTTCCCATTTTACCAATCTCACAATTCTTGCATAGACCAACATCAAGTTTCTTCAAAGTAGGAATGCCTCTTACTTTCTTGAATTTTCTTATTTTCACCATGTTGTCAAAATTTACATGACATAACCTTTTGTGCCATAACCAAATTTCTTCAATTTTAGCAATAAAACATGAGCATTCACCAAGATCAAGATAAAACAAGTTACCTTTGGTTTGTTCGCCTGATCCAATCAGTTTTCCCTTGTCATCCAGCAGTCTTGCTTTGCCATGCATGAATTCAACCTTGAATCCAATGTTGATTAGTTGTGCTACACTTAGAAGATTATGCTTTAGTCCTTCAACCCAATATGCATTATCACATATAAGTTCTTTGCTTAATGAGATTCATCCTCTTCCTTTTATGCAACAAGGTTCATTATTTCCAAACCTTACACTACCACCATCATAGTCTTTCTAAGTGTTCAAACTTTGTTTTGTCACCATTCATATGATGTGAACATCCACTATCTATGATCCATGTATCATTTTTTCTTATATGAGAGATAAGTGCCATCTTATCTTCATCATCATCAGATTCATCTTTTACAACAATGTAGACAATTTCTTGTTCACTATCATTAGAATCCATAGCCATAAAACATGTTTTCTTACCTTTATCCTTGAATGATTTGAAATTCTTATTGCCTTTTTACTTGTGACCTTTCTTCTCATCCTTGCTTTGCTTGTTTGGGCACCTAGCTGCAATATGACCCATTTCTTCACATGAAAAAAAAACTAAGGGAGCTTTACCTTTGTATTTACCTCTGCCTCTAGAATATTTCTTTGCAAGTAATGCTTCAATAACTTCAAGATCACTATCAGAACTTTCCTATGATTCTTCTTCACTCTCTGACTTGATGTCCTTTATTTTCTTTCCCTTCTTAAGTGAAATTTTGGCCTCAAATGTTGATTCAATGTTTTTGGAACTTGGAACATAGTTGTCATAGTTATCCAACTCAAAAGCTATCAATCTTCCCACTAAGGCATCCAGAGTTATATTGTGATTTTCTTCACATTTTCTTTCTTGAATAGTAGATACTCTTATTGCATAGATGGGGAGTAATGTTCTAAGAACCTTACTTATAATAGTTTCATCATCAATTGTTCCTCCAGAAGCTCTAATTGCACTAACACTTGCCTTGATTCTTTCAACATATTTTGTAATGTTTTCATCTTCTTTCATTTTCATCTGATCAAACTGTCCTCTTAGGTTTTCTGCTTTGGCTCTTTTCACATTGTCATCACCACCATAATTTTTCTTTAGCTTGTTCCACATTGCATAAGCAGTTTGCAGTCTTTGATCTCATCAAATTTTTCATAGCTAAGAGCTAATGCAATGTCTATCATCATGGTGTTATGGTTCTTTTTCTCTGCAATGTCTTCAACAGTTAATGTGCCAGTAGGAGATGTATATTCTCCATCAAGATATTTGCATCCTGAATCACCAATGGAAGCCAAATGAAGTTTCATGAGACCTTTCCATGCTGAAAAGTTATCTTTGTTAAGCCTTGGAATTTCTCTCTTGTAAGACATCTTGATCTTTAGCTTAGGTCCTTGAAACCCTTCCTACAAGCACCAAAAGCTTTGATACTAATTTTTGGAAATATAGATGGAGTAACTAAGAGGGGGGGTGAATTAGTTAACCACAAAAATATTACCACAGATCCCTTAGATGTCTTATTAAATCATTTACTATTGTTACTCGGTAAACATATAGAGAAATGTTGTAACTCAGTTATTGCAGTGAGTGTCTATTATAACTAATCTTAAGTATTCATTAGTGATTAACATGCATGCATAAAGAAAGTAACATGAACACATGAGACATCAGATTTAACGTGGAAACCCAATATGGGAAAAACCACCAATGTAACTAGTTACTATTTTTCACTCTTCTGAAGTGAGCCCTGTTAGGAGTCAACTCGGTTAAAGGTTACAAAACACACTGTTAGGTGTGACCTTGTTAGAGGATTTAATCACCCAGTTAGGAGTGGCCTTGTAAGAGGTCTTTGAAATAATTCAATAGAACTGTCACCTTGTTAGAGGATTTACAAAATGGCTGTTAAACCAACTCTGTGAAGAGATTTTGAAATCGCTACTACAATGGTAAGAAAGTAACAATGAGATGACCTGAATGAGATGCAACTGAATTGCTGATTATAGATCTTTTTTCTACTTCACTAGATCCTTCCTGATCAAATATATCTTTGCTACTCAAGGATACCTAACCATCCTTCAAAATTCGCACACAACTTCCTTCAAAATGATTCGCATGTTTTCTCATCCACACACTCACACACACCTTGAATTCACAACTTGACCTTATATGTATACCATTTAAATTTTCAAGTCAGCTCATATATACGTTACAAACACTAATAATCATTACCATATTTGGCTGGAAAATAAACTTGAAATAAATAAACTTTATTAACAAAATCCTTCATTGGCCGACATTGCTCGGTAAACACTGTTCCTGAAAAGATTTGCTTTGATGACCGAATGAAGCTCAGTTACCACTGTGAATTCTGCAACATCCTTTGGTGCATGAGTGAAACTTGGTAAACACTAACTTTTCTTTGTTAACCAAGGAAGCTCGGTTAATATTGTTTTCTGCCATATTTTCCTTTGACACCTGAGTGATCTCGATAAACATAGAAAACCACCTTGCTGACCAACTGAGCTTAGTAGACACAGAGAATAATAATTGATATGACATTTATGTGACATCAAAGACAACACACAATTAGACAATTATATCCAACAAGAGACATGTTGATTATAAATCTAATATAGAGGATAGAGAATAAGAGAATAAGAAAAAATAGGAAAAGACAACGGATACTAGCATCTACAACTAAGAAACCAAGGTATGTATAGAAAAATCATTCTAAGAATTATATTATTGGTGATAAGAATAGAGTAGTTGCTACTAGAAATAGAGAAACACAGGGTCATGCGTAAAGAAGATGCCTTGGGAGAGGATGTGAGTATTATCCATGGTTTTCTTTGGAAATAAATGAGAAGGTATCTAGAGGAAGTATGGAAAAAAGAATAATAGGAAAATGTTCCATGTCAAATAGACAATAAAAAACCTCTAAATTTTTTGTGAGAACTTCATAAATTAATGTTTAATTATTTTTTAGTATTTAGGGATAAGTTTATGGGAGAAATTTTTTTTTAAAAACTTAATGTTTTTATAATTTTCTTCTCAAAGAGTACTTTGATTATTATAATGGTATGGGTTCTTAAAATCAAATTGAACATTCTCTATGACATTTATTAAAAATTATTTCAACTATATTTCTTTTTAGGGTAATTTGACTATACATATATTTGTATATGTATATTTTGTGTACACATTGTAGATATCTAAAATTGTCCTCACTTAATAAATATTTTTATTGATTTAATTATTTTATCATAATTTATGTATTAATTAAATAATTATTTATTATTGATTTAATTATTCATTAGCTTCTTAGACTAGTATTTTAAAAAAATATTTTTATTTAGACATGCCAAGCAATCAAGTAATGATCACAAAAACCAAAGAGTCATTTTATTTGATCTATAACACCTAATCTTCTAACTTAGAAGATAAAGTGAATAAACAATGAAGGGCCTCCTCCACATTCACATTAACACAAAGCCTTATGAATAATAATAATGTTCTATATTTTGTCACATTGTCAATAATGAGCTACCCAAAAGAGCTAACAATTATTGAGCAAATTCCTCATCTCAATATTTAAGCAATAAACTAGTGCATAAGATAAAATGTGGATGGGGTCCTAGAACAATGGTTTGCACATAAAAGAGACCCCAAAACCAATATTTTATACTTACATGGAATTGTATTGATATGGAAAGTAAATGTAGATGATTAATGTTGAAATGAAGAAATAAAGGTACTCACCTCCGAAAAAGAACATGTTGAAAACCCTGTCAGACAGTCTCAGAAACTATCAATTTCACCAAGCTAAATCGAAACTGCAAGATCTACAAAACCCAAAAATCTTTTGTCTTTATGAGGTTAGGTTGACTTTAACCCAGATAGTAGGGCAAGGTCTTACCTCAAGGCAAGATCCTTCCCCTCACTGAAGGTCATCGCCAATAGAAATTTTGTTCGTGGATCTCAGAAGTTTTCTGAAAAGGGTATCTAGATCTCCACTGTAATTCATTGTCTAATACATGTACCTACAAGAAAAATGGTTTTGTTGTTTGGATGAGGGTTTTACCTTAGTCAAACCCTAGTTTGGAATCAGCCTTAGTAATGGAATTGAAATAGAGAATGCTAGCAAGTAGTAGAAGTAGATCTAACAATGAAGCTATGATATTCAATAGATATGCAATTGTGTTTCATATGTAAACAAGTATGTTGATATGAAAGCTTGAACATAACATTAAAAAATGTACATCAAAACCTCCATGATTGTATGCTTGGAATATACCTTGAGAGAAGAATGAATGGATCTTGAAGATGAACAAAGGATCTTGAAGGAAGATCACACCACCATGATGGCTAGATCTAGAGTTTTGAATGATGAATCTTGAATGCTTGAACCAAATCCCTTCAAAGGCTTGAATGCTTGAATCATTGAGCTTGAATGGAGAAATTGAATGGAGAAGAGGACTTGAATGCTTCCTTGAAAATTGTTGATGGAATTCTTTCTTGATCACCAATGTCTCCTGGAGAGTGCTTGATGCATGATGGAAAAATGAGATGTGTAAAAAATGAGAGAGGAAGGCTTCCTTTTATAGTGATCTAGCGCACAAACTTCTAAAGAGGATGACATTGGAGAATTAAATCCCAATTAATCTTAACCCCTAGAAATGGACCTAGATTAAATGAAATTTAAGGGTTTAGCATTCTGAAATCCAAAATAGCCGACCCGAAAGTAGGAAAATAAAACTTTCTGAAACTCGACATCCTAAAACTTCCAAAATTTGAAAATTGGACCTGGGTTCAAGGATGAGGTAGTCTCTACCATAGGTTATGGATGAGGTTGTCCTTGACCTAGGTCATGGACTAGGTTTTCCTTGACTCTCCACATCATCCTTGACCCAGGAAGTCAAAATCTTTAGATTCTCAGAGAAAGTCTATGGAAATGAGGCTAAAAATAGGGAGAGAGAAGAAGAATAGGGGGAAATGGCCAGATCCATGAAAAGACCCAATCAAGGTGCTTTACATGACCCTAGACCACTTTCTCAGAGGGCTAAATGCTCTTAACATGGAAGTGCTTCCATTTTAAGACGATACATTAAGCCCCCACTTTAGCAAGAGTATGGACTCGATGCAAACTCTTGGTAAAGGAGAAAAAAGAAGAGATCCAAGTGGATTCAAAACAAGATAAAATAACACTTAGTTAAGGACACAAGCCCCCAAGATAATTATTCTAACTCAACATACACACATGAGGGTGTGAAAAGAGAAAACCAAAAGAACAGGGGTTCCCAAATCAACTAGTAGAGGAAACCTTGCTAAGAAATATTTCATATAGTAATATCATATTTGGAAAGCTATCATAAAAGCATAAATGATTACATAAGAAAGATAAGAGAAACACTATAAATAACATATCTTCATGATCCAGTCCTACTAGCATGAAAGTGAAATGAGAGAAAAGAGAAAGTGATTACCTCACCCAGTAAGATGCCCACCTTACCGTGAATCACCAAGGGAGGGAGAGACCAACAGATAGCAAAACCCAATAGTTCACCCAAAAATTATGCTTGCATTTGTAATGTGTCTTCTAACAGCTTCTGGAAAACCCATAGATCCACCTTCTTGTATCACTATAAATATGAAATGTGTCCTCAGGATTTAGCAACTTATGTGTGTTACCTTCGAAAGATTTAGCATATTTGAAAATTGAAAAATGTGTGTCTCTTAAGGATTTAGCATATTTGAAAATTGAAAAATGCATGTCTCTTAAGGATTTAGAAACTTATGTGTGTTGCCTTCAGAGGATTTAGCATATTGGAAATGCGCGTCTCTTCAAGATTTAGAAACTTATGTGTGTTACCTTCTGAGATTTAGCATGCTACAAAATAAAAGGTTAGAACAAAAATACATAATATAGAGTGAGGGAGGCCATATATATTCCCCACTCCTTAAGATGGGAAAAACATACTATTTTGACATGTTAAGGAAAGAAAATAACAAGGATAAAGCCTTCTTTAACATCAAGACAATATCCATAGACAACATCTAGTCCAAGCCAAGAAGGTCACAGCTCCTATGAGGCCATAGAAGGGACAAATGAAAAGAGATATCATGCAAGAAGTGAAAAAGTAACCCTTGTGAGGGATAGCACACTATTAGATTTCCAAGGTGAGAGATATATCAACCATGGAAACTCAATGTCAAACAACGAAATAGGTTATGATCAAGGATAGAGATCCTCAATGCAAACCAAAATTTTCATGTATGATTGGATATCACATAATAGATAGATACTGCCTAACCAAGGAAAGAGGTGAATCCCAGAAAGATAGAAAAGAAGGAGATGGCATCCTTGCCCCCCAAGCATAGGAACAAAGATGGAAGGGGACCTATTATATTTCTCACAACACTATGCAAGACAACGAGCCCCCAATGATTAGGCTAGCATTGTTTACATAATGTGGAGCTCCATAATAGGAACACAAATGTTATTTAGAGAAAATAGGATTAAAAAAATCATTGCCACATGATATATAAATAACATTACTATCAATGAGCTGCCTAATCTTATAATGTAAAGCTTGACATTCATTAGTAGAGTGATCATGAAATCTATGATATAGACAAAAAGGAAGAGTCTTAAAGTGTGGATTACATTTCTTTTTGCGTTTAGGTCTAGTAATCATCTTAGCATGAAGGAGTTTAGGAAAAAGAACTTCTTGGTCAAATTCCTTCATAGTTTCGTCATGTTTTGAAGTTTTATTTGAAATGTTGTTAACATTGATTTGTTGTTGAGGATTAAATCCTAATCCATAAGAATGCTCATGCCCCCCATTTTGTAAGGGAATTTCAATTCCCTATTTATCCTTACCACATCCTTGACCATTAAATCCTTTTTTAACAAGGAAATGATAACCAGGACCATAACAAGAAGCCATATCAGAAGGAGTCAATGGAACTTCATTAGTCACAATATCATCCTTAGTAGATTTGACAAATTCATTGTGGGTAGAGGCAGCAACAAAGTTATTATGAAGGGTTTTAGAAGTAAAAACTCATTGTTCAAATTCTCTTTGTTGCTTCATAAAATCAAGATCATAAACTTTATACTCTCCAATAAAGGTAGGAATAAAATCCAAGGTTCCCCAATCATCGCCAGGAAGAGAATTAGAGGAAGAAGGATTACTATTAGGAATAGGAGTATTGTGGGCTTGAATATTCAAATAAGGATTTGAATCATCATCTGCATGAAGTTTATACATCTTGTTGTTATGTATAAACTTGTCTTTATGGTGAAGGGTGGAAGGAATAGCATGCATCTCATGCAACCAAGGTCTACCCAAAAGATGGTTGAGAGGTCCAGGAATAACATGAATAGGAGTATTCAAGATGACCAGACCTACTTTGATAGGTAAGGTAACAATTCCTAAGGTATTCTTAGCAATTTTATCAAAGCCGTGTATAGGAACATTGTCAAGTTTAATAGATGAAAGATTGACTTTAATCACTTTGAGCATGTCTAGTGTAGGGAACCTCCCCACTTTACAAATTTTGATATGTCTAAGGGTGATTAGGAAGTTGTTTATTTGTTTAGTGTGATGAGTTGGTTAGATCCAAGTGTCAAGGTCATGCTTCATGTTTGTAAGGACCTTGAGTCCATGAGAGACTTTGGGGGCCACTTTAGTGACTAAGGAAAGTAGTATTAATTTTGAGTGTTGGATAGGTTAGATGGATGTTTTAAGGTTTTTCATACCTTATTAGGGTCTTAGATGATCAATTTCATCATTGGGATGAGAACCAAGGTCATATGGTTCATTTTGTAATTTATTGCTAAAATGTTGCTAGCAACTTTCAAAAGTTGCTTGAGCAACTTTTGTAAAAGTGGCCAAAATGGCTAAAAACTATTGTAACCACCCAAGCTCAGTATAATATTTTGGATTCAAATATTTTGATAGGTTAATAAGGAATTGAAGAAAAAACATTATATTCTGACACCCTGTACGATCATCCACATTCTCTATTGTATACACAGTCCTACCCTTCTACAACTATACGGCTATGTATGGATTGCCATAGTTGATCAGAATCCATGAATTGATAGTGTTTTAAGTTAGCTTTCACTTGAAACAACTATTTTGGTTTTAAGTTAGATAGTTACAAAGTTTTGAATTTTGAAAGGCTACTGGTCTATCAGGCATAAAACTAGTGCCAACTAGTTAAGAATGACTCTAACCTAAGATTCCTCTAGTGGATTTGTCTAAAACCATGATGATCATAGGGTTAGAGTCCATAGATGTAGATTCTATTCTTTTTTTTGTTTTTTTAGAGGTTCTAAGGAGCCAAAATAGAAGCCCTATGGCTGACTGGTAAAACTAGGTGAGCCATGACAGGGAAGAAGGGGAAGTGGTACGAACACCCAAGACCAGTTGGAGAAAACTTGTTAACATTTTTTAATACTCCTAAGAGTCTCCTAGAAGGATTCAAAGGTGGTTGGAGGTGAATCAAGTGGGAGACAAGATTGAAGATATTTTACACAATTTGGAACAGAGACCTAATTTGTAGGCTAGAAACTAGGGCCTGCAAGAAACTACAGTTTTGGGTGTCACCAAGGGTTAAGATTTTGGATTCAAAAAGGGTTAATGGATATATCATAGATTTTAAAATATTTTTTGTAGGGTAAAGTGAGGATTTTGGGAGTGCCAGGTCATTTTCAGTGAAAATAGACCTACTAGCAATTGGCAATTAGGCCTCCTAGTGTTCCAGAGACCAATTGGAGTGGTAGAGTGGATTGAAGAGTGGAAAAGGTTGTAGAATGACCTAAGAATGGTTAAGAAGGATAAAGATTATTCAAAGACATGTGTGGAAAGATCCTAGTCAGAGTTTTTTCATTCTATGTGATGGTTGAGTGGAGAAAAGATAAGGTTTGGAGTAACTAGTTGGACTAGTTGTACTCACATCTTTGGAGGCTTCTTAAATCAAACTATACCTTGGAGGAGAAGTTGGTAGGAAGGGTCTAGGAGATCCTATTTTTTAATAAGATCCAAAACCAAATACCTTTGGAAGGTTAGATTGATTAGTAAAGTGGTAGAGTGCCAATCCTTTGCATCAAAATGATATCAGAGCCATATCTCTTTGGAAGAGTGTCATAACTTCTTGGAAATTGTGTATGTCAGAAAGTGAGGGGAGTAAAGAGGTGGAAAGCATGCCTCCTAAGGATATGATTAGGGATGCTATAATAGAGTTGGTCAAAGGTCTCTTGGAGAAGGCCAATGTGATAGAGACAAAGAGTAAGAAGAGGATCATGAAATGAGGGGATGAAAGTGATGGAGATGAAGATATTCAAATAGAGGAATCAACTAGCAAAGGAAAGGAACCAGAGATAGATAAGGAGTATAAGGTATTCTTAGATGCCTTCAAGTCTATAAACAAAGATAGTCTAGATCATATACCATATTATTGTGGTAGCCTAGATGGTGAAGAGTTACTAGATTGGCTTGAAGCTATGGACAATCAGTTTGAATACAAGGAGGTAACAGAAGAAAAGAGGGTCACTTATGCTAAGGCTAGACTCAAGGGACCAGCATTGGTATGGTCAAATATGATGCAAGATGAAAGAGTGAGTTGTGGAAAGAGGAAGATAGTTTCTTGGGAGAGGATGAAAATCAGATTGAAGGCTCAATTCTTGCCTACTGATTATGAAATCCAAATGTATAAGAAGTTACAGAATTTGAGGCAAAAGGAAATGAAAATAAGCCAATACACTAAGGAATTTCATAAACTAAGTCTCAAGGCTAGGAGACAAGAAGATGAAATGGAGAAGGTAGCACAGTATCTCAATGGAATAAGGAAAGGAATACAAGATGAAATCAGTATGTTAGCTCTAGGAAGTATGCACAAATTCTTTCAGTTGGCTTTGAGGGCTGAAGTCAAAGCAAGAAGAAGGAATGACTTCCATCAAAGAGGTAGAGGTGGTAGTAGTAGTTGAGGTTTTCAAAGAGGAAAGGGTAACTTTGGTAGAGGATAGAGTCCTAGTAGACAAGAAGACAATCAAGTTGTGGATGGAAGTGGGGGAAACCAGTATAGAGGCTCATTCCAAAGGGGAGGATATAGAGGAAGAGGACCACCAAGAGGTAGGTTTCAACCTCAAGGAAGGATAAATTTAGTTTTCACTAGCAGGTGTTACAACTGTAACCAAGTAGGTCATACAATGGGCAGATGTCCAGAGAAGGCTTCCTCATCTTCCATGGGGGAAAGAAGAAATCAGTTAGTTCATGAGGATGATACTCAAAGTGTCACCTCACCTATATCCAAAGTAGGACTAGTAGTAGATGGAGAGAACTTAATTTTGAGAAGAACATTGCTCAAAGTACCAAGCACCATAGAGCCACCCCAAAGGAAAAGTTAATTCAAGACTACTTGTAAGTCTCATGGGAAGATTTGCAAAGTCATTGTGGACTCTAGATCCACTGAGAATATAGTATCTACTAAAATGGTAGAGAAATTGAAGTTGAGAAGAATCCCTCACACCACACCATATATGGTTTCATGGTTGAATAAGGGTCAGAAAATAGTGGTGGATGAGAAAACTATGGTTGAGTTTGAGATAAGAGAGTATAAAGACAAGGTCCTATGTGACATACTACCTATGGATGCATGTCATCTACTCCTTGGTTTCCCATGGCAATATGATGTCAAGGAAATGCATGATGGAGAAATGAATAGCTACATGATCACCAAATTGGGAAGGAAATTTCAAATGTATCCTTTAGAAGAACCAAAGGAAGAGAAACATGTGGGAAAAAGTGTGATGCTAATGAGTGGGAAGGAGTTCCTAAAATCTATGAAGAAGGAGAAAGGGGAATGTTGTGCTATTGTGGTCAAACCAAAGGAGGAACCTAAAGAGAAAGTCACCTTACCACTAGAGGTACAAGATTTATTGGAAAAGTACCATGAAATAGTGGATAATGGCTTACCAAGTGCCCTACCACATATGAGGGATGTAAGCCATTAGATTGACCTTATTCCTAGAGCTAATCTACCAAACAAGGTAGCATACAAGATGACACCAAGTCAAAATGCAGAGATAGCTAAGCAAATCCAAGATTTGTTGGATAAGGGGCTGATAAGGAAGAGTTTAAGACCTTGTGTTGTACCTACTATTTTGGCACCAAAGAAAGGGGGTAGATGGAGGATGTGCACTGATTCAAGGGCCATCAACAAGATCACTATTAGATATAGGTTTCCAATGCTAAGGATAGAGGATTTACTATACAATTTGGGAGGATCTTTCTATTTTTCCAAGGTGGATTTGAAGTCAGGCTATCATCAAATCAAAGTTAGGCCTGGTGATGAATGGAAGACAGCCTTCAAAACAAATGAGGGGTTGTATGAATGTCTTGTGATTCCATTTGGCCTCACCAATGCACCTAGTACATTCATGAGGCTCATGAATGAAGTGTTGGTATATTTCATAGGTAAATTTTTCATAGTTTATCTTAATGATATCTTGATTTTTAGCAGGACAAAGGAGGAGCACATGCAGCATTTAGAGAAATTCTTGAGGAGGTTACACAAGGAGAATCTAATGATTAATCAAGATAAGTGTGAGTTTCTCAAAATTGAACTAGTATACCTTGGTTTTGTAGTTTCAAATGGGTGTATGAAAATGGATCCTGATAAAGTAAAGTCCATTTTGGAATGGCCTATACCTAAGTCTATTGGAGATGTTAGGAGTTTCCATGGTTTGGCTTCCTATTATAGGAAATGTATAAGAGGATTTAGTCATTTGTGTGCTCCTATACTAAAAACCATCAAAGGTGGAATCAAGTGTAAGTTTGAATGGACTGTTGTAGAGAACAGGGGTTTGAAAAATTGAAGAAAAGAATTTTAGAACTACCTACTCTTAGGTTCCCTAACTTTAATCAAATCTTCATGGTAGAGTGTGATGCTAGAAAGTTGGCTATTGGAGAAGTACTTAGCCAAGAAGGAAACCCTGTGGCTTTCTTCTTTGAGAAGTTAAATGAAGCCAAACAAAAATATTCAGCTTATCATTTGGAACTCTATGCTATGGTCCAAGCTTTAAAAAAATGGAGACACTATTTGTTACCTAGAGAGTTTGTAGTTTATACTAACAATCATGCACTAAGTTTTTTGAATGGATAGGATAAGTTGAACCAAAGGCACATGAATTGGGTAGAAGCATTGCAAGCTTATACATTTGTCATTAAGCACAAGAAGGGAGTTAGCAACAAGGTAGCAGATGCTCTTAGTAGGAGAGTACTCACAATCCAAGAGATCCAACTACAAAGTGTGGGAATGGATGATTTGAAGAGCTTGTATAAGGAAGAAAAGGATTTTGGAAAATCCTATGAAGAATGTGTGAAGTTTCAGTAGGGCTTCAAAGTGGATTTTGATTAATATATCCTGCAAGAAGGTCTCTTGTTTAAGAACCATCTTATGTGTATTCCTCAATGCTCAATGAGGGAGAATATAGTGAAGGAAAAACATCAAGGTAGTCTAGGGGGTCACTTTGGCATAGACAAAACCTTAGAGTAGGTTAACAGGCACTATTTTTGGCCCAAAATGCAATCATACATTAGGAGTTTTGTGGAGTAATGTTAGGTCCATCAAAGGGTAAAAGGACAGAGCAACAATAGTGGTTTGTATCAACCATTATCCATTCCTCAAAGACCTTGGGAATGTTTGAGCATGGACTTTGTCTTGGGATTTCCAAAGACATCTAGGGGTCATGACAGTGTTTTTTTCATGGTTGACCAGTTTAGCAAGATGGCACACTTCATTCCATGCAAGAAAACCAATGATGCATCTTAGATTGTAGGGTTGTTCTTTAGAGACATAGTAAGAATCCATGGTTTACCATTAAATATTGTGAGTGACAAGGATACAAAGTTTGTGGGTCACTTTTGGAGGACCCTATGGAAGATGCTTGGAACTAGTTTGTCTTTCACCTCAACCTATCACCCTCAATCAGATGGGAAAACTGAGGTAGTGAATAGGTCTCTTGGAAACTTGTTGAGGTGCTTGACTAAGCAACATGGGCAATCTTGGGATCACATTATAGGGTAGGTAGAGTTTTCTTATAATGACTCCATTAATAGGAGTATAGGGAAGATTCCCTTCCAAATAGTTTATGGACTCAATCTTAGAGGAGTGTTGGAGTTAAGAGATCTTAGATTGGAGGAAAAGAGGAGTGCACAAGGTGAGTCTTTTGCAGAGCAGACGAAGAAGCTACATGATCAAGTTCACAAGACCTTACAACATCAAGTGGCAAAATACAAAGCTAAAGTTGATCAGTCAAGGAGAGACCTACAATTCAAATTTGGAGATATGGTATTAGCCTATCTTAAGAAGGAGAGACTACCTAAGGGTCAACCAACTAAGCTTCTCATGAAGAAGATTGGACCATTGAAAATTTTGCATAAGTATGGCAAGAATGCCTATGAAGTAGAACTTCCTCCTAATTTGGGAATATCTCCTATTTTCAATGTGTGTGATCTCTATCCTTATAAGGGATCTCCACTAAATATAGGGAAGAGTACACTTTTAGATGTGCAGGAAGAAGATTGGGTCAGGGACTTACCAACTCCCAAACCTTTGTAGCTAGAAAGCATTCTAGATTCCAAGGTGATAAAGCAAACCAGGAAAGGTCTCTACAAGGAGTACCTTGTTAAGTGGCAGGGCCTCCTTGAAGCTGAGGCTATTTGGATGATAGATTAGGATATTTTTAATCATGGCATTCAACTTGCTAACCTGCTAACTCAAGGGACTTGAGTTATTTTGTCCTGGGGAGTATGGTACAAGGCACCTCCCCACTTTACAAATTTTGATATGTCTAAGGGTGATTAGGAAGTTGTTTAGTTGTTAGTGTGATGATTTGGTTAGATCCAAGTGTCAAGGTCATGCTTCATGTTTCAATATCATGCTTCATGTTTGTAAGGACCTTGAGTCCATGAGAGACTTTGGGGGTCACTTTAGTGACTAAGGAAAGTAGTATTAATTTTGAGTGTCAGATAGGTTAGATGGATGTTTTAAGGTTTTTCATACCTTATTAGGGTCTTAGATGATCAATTTCATCATTGGGATGAGAACCAAGGTCATATGGTTCATTTTGTAATTTGTTGCTAAAATGTTGCTAGCAACCTTTAAAATTTTCTTGAGCAACTTTTGTAAAAGTGGCCAAAATGGCTAAAAACTGTTGTAACCACCCAAGCTTACTATAAGAGCTTGGATTCAAATATTTTTACATTTTAATAAGGAATTGAAGCAAAAACATTCTATTCTAACACCCTGTGCGGTCATCCACGTTCTCTGTTGTATACATAGTCCTATCCTTCTACAACGGTATGGCTATGTATGGATTGCCATAGTTGATCGGACTCCATCAATTGATAGTTTTTTAAGTTATATTTCACTTGCAACAACTATTTTGGTTTGAAGTTAGATAGTTAAAAAATTTTGAATTTTGAAAGGCTACTGGTCTGTTAGGTATAAAACCAATGCCAACTGGTTAAGAATGACTCTAACCTAAGATTCCTCTAGTGGATTTGTCTGAAACCATGAGGATCATAGGGTTAGATTCCATAGATGTAGATTATAGTCTTTTTTTTTTTTTTTCAGAGGTTATAAGGAACCAAAATAGAAGCTCTATGGCTGACTGGTAAAATCAGGAGATCCAAGACAGGGAAGAAGGGGAACTGGTACAGATGCCCAAGACTAGTTGGAGAACACTTGTTAACATTTTTTAATACTCCTAAGAGTCTCCTAGAAGGATTTAGATGTGGTTGGTATTAAATCAAGGTGGGAGACAAGATTGAAGAGATTTTACACAATTTGGAATAGAGACCTAATTTGTAGGCTAGAACCTAGGGCCTGCAAGAAACTAGGGTTTTGGGTGTCACCAGGGGTTAAGATTTTGGATTCAGAAAAGGTTAATGGATATCTCATAGATTTTCAAATTTTTTGGGGGGGTCAAGTGAGGATTTTAGGAGTGCTAGGTCATTTTCAGTGAAAATAGACCTATTAGGAATTGGCAATTAGGCCTCCTAGTGTTCTAGAGACCAATTAGAGTGGTAGAGTGGATTGAAGAGTGGAAAAGGTTGTAGAATGACCTAAGAATGGTCAAGAAGGATAAATATTATTAAAAGAAATGTGTAGAAAGATCCTAGTTAGAGGTTTTTCATTCTATGTGATGGTTGAGTGGAGAAAAGCTAAGGTTTGGAGTAACTAGTTGGACTAGTTGTACTCGCATCTTTGGAGGCTTCTTAAATCCAACTATACCTTGGAGGAGAAGTTGGTAGGAAGGGTCTAGGAGATCCTATTTGTTAAGAAGATCCAAAACCAAATACCTTTGGAAGGTTAGATTGATCATTAAAGTGGTAGAGTGTCAATCCTGTGCATCAATGTCCATGCTACAAACATTAAGCCCAAATCCATTATCAATCAAGGTCCTATGAATGATACTTTTGTTGATAGAAATAGAAACCATAAGAGCATCATATTGATTCTAAACTTCTTTAGAAGTTAAATCCTTTTGAGTAAATACAATGTTAAGAGCACATAGGGTAGCATGCATGCATTGTAAGAAGTTATTGATGTTCTCTTGATTAGGAGGTGGAGTGGGAAGAGTTTCTAGAGATTTTTGCAAGGCTTTATAGTAGGTAGGTGAAGTTTAAAGAAGCTCCCATAAAGAAATCTTTGCAGGGGTATTTTTCAATTAGTTTATCAAATCATACTCCTTGCTAGGAAGACTGGGTGGAGGAGGAAGAATGGGTTGAGAAGGTGGCAAAGAAGTAGAAACCACTAGATTAGGTTGAGGGTTATTCTTTGTATGATATGTGTGAGCTATTGAATCTTGGTCATTGAAAGACTCTAAAGACTCCATAGGTTTACCTTTGATAGTAATGCAAGGAAAACATTTGACAGTCAACAAGGGTTTTAAAAAAACCATATTAGTTGTCTCAACACTACAAATAGATTCACAAGAAGGAAGCAAAGAAGACATCCTAGGAGGAAATGAGGTAAGATCTTCATTCTCTATAAGATCATCACTAAAAGAGAGATTATTAAGGGATTTCATATCATTCTCCACTAATGCCTCATCACTAGAAGGAATCCCAAATGGAGGTAAAGCATCTATAATATCATCTTCTTTCACTAAAACATCTACATATGTTTTAGAAAAAGAGTTATCATCATGTATGAATATGTCATCCATTAATAAATCACCCTCTTGTATCAAAGCTTCTTTTTGAGGAGGGGATAAATCAATGTCATTATCCAAGGGATCATCCACAATGGTGTCATGAGGAAGAGATTAATCAACATCCAAATCCAAAGGTTCATCCCAAATAGGAGGATTATCATCCCTACCAATAAAGCACATTGTAGGATCCCTAGAGGGGAAAGAAGGTAAATTATATTCTAAAGTAGGCTCATAGAAAAGAAATGTATTAGGAGAAGAATTAACACCAATCCCCAACTCATCTCCATAAATAGAAATATGATGGAGAGATAGATTAAAGTCATCTTCTTGCTCTAATACATGCTTACAAGGTAATACAAGAGAGGAAAAAATAACATTACATGCACTAGATAAAGTATTTCTAGGTGTAACACCATGCAATGGTAAAGTAAGAGGAAGAGGTTGTGTAATCCCAAAAGTTATAGAAGGATGTTTGGAAAACACTTGAAATAACTTGTGTAACATAATAACAAATAAAGAAATGCATAGAAAATAGATCTAGATATATCCAAATGCATTCAAATGAAATTTATAAGCATGAAAAGGAAATTGAACACCACAAACACAATAGGGCATCTAATTCCACAAAAGAAAGGGGTAAGTGTGTCAAGTTCACCAAAATGTATAAGATAAAAAGTAGATGGGGTCCTAGAACAATGGTTTGCACATAAAAGAGACCCCAAAACCAATATTTTATACTTACATGGAATTTTATTCATATGGAAAGTAAATGTAGATGATTAATGTTGAAATGAAGAAATAAAGGTACTCACCTTTGAAAACAAACCTGCTAAAACCCTGTCAGACAGTCTCAAAAACTATTGTTTTTCACATTGTTCAATCGAAATTGTGAGATCTACAAAACCCAAAAATATTTTGTCTTTCTGAGGTCATGTTGGCTTTGACCTAGATAGTGGGGCAAGATCTTACCCTAGGGTAGGGTCCTACCCCTCACTAAAGGTCATCTCTAACGTAAATTCTATTTGCGGATCTTGAAATTTTTTTGAAAAGGGTATCTAGATCTGCACTTTAATTCACTATCTGATACTTGTACCTACAAGAAAAATGGTTTTTTTTTCTAGATGAGGGGTTTGCCTTAATCAAACCCTGGTTTGGAATCAACCTTAATAATGGAATTGAAATAGAGAATGCTAGCAAGTAGTAGAAGTAGATCTAACAATGAAGCTATGATATTCAATAGATATGCAATTGTGTTTCAAATGTAAACAAGTATGTTGATATGAAAGCTTGAACATAACATTAACAAATGTACATCAAAACCTCCATGATTGTATGCTTAGAATCCACCTTGAGAGAAGAGTGAATGGATCTCAAAGATGAACAAAGGATCTTGAAGGAAGATCACACCACCATGATGGCTAGATCTAGGGTTTTGAATGATGAATCTTGAATGCTTGAACCAAATCCCTTCAAAGGCTTGAATGCCTGAATCCTTGATCTTCAATGGAGAAGAGGACTTGAATTCTTCCTTGAAAATGCTTGATGTAATCCTTGCTTGATCACCAATGTCTCCTTGAGAGTGCTTAATGCATGATGGAAAAATGAGATGTGTCAAAAATGAGAGAGGAAGCCTTCCTTTTATAGTGATCTAGGGAACAAACTTCTAGAGAGGCCGACATTGGAGAATTAAATTCCAATTAATCTTAACCCCTAGAAATGGACCTAGATTAAATGCAATTTAAGGGTTTACCATTTCAAAATCCAAAACAGCTGACCCGAAAGTGAGAAAATAAAACTTTCTGAAACCCAACATCCTGAAACTTTTAGAATTCTAAAATTGGACTTGGGTTCAAGGATGAGGTATTCTCTACCCTAGGTTAGGGATGAGGTAATCCTTGACCTAGGTCAGGGACTAGGTCTTCCTTGACCCTCTAGGTCATCCTTGACCCAGGAAGTCAAAATCTTTAGATTCTTAAAGAAAGTTTGTAGAAATGAGGCTGGAAATAGGGAGAGAGAAGCAAAATAGGGGGGAAATAGATAGATCCATGTAAAGACCCAATCAAGGTGCTTGACATGACCCCAGACCACTTACTCAGAGGGCTAAATGCTCTTAACATGGAAGTGCTTCCATTTTAAGACGATACAACTAGAAAGTCTCATACAAAATGGTATTGCCCGGACATGTTTTATCTAGCTTGAAACTTGTATGCCTCATTTCAAAGAAGAGGACATAATTACCCAAAAACTATGACCCCCTAAAAGAGAATTTATATAGTTATCATGGAAGGAAAAAATATCATAATGAGATCCTTTACAAGAATTGAGATCTCCATGGAATCCCAAAGAGCCCATTTCTCTTAGTATCCCATCCTCTAAAAACTCAATACCCTAAAAATTTTCTATCTATGATATTATTCAAGTTGGACAAATATTTCCTACAAGGAAATCAAGGATCTTAAGCATCCAATCACCACCTTTTAAAACTAAAACAATGAGACAATAAGAGTACATCAGATGATTTGATCCTTGAGTGATTTATTACAAAAGTAATTAGCAACCTCACAAATAGACCCAAACACAAGTGGGGTGGTGAAAGAAAAAAGGAAGAAGTGTAATTCTTTCCCAATCTTGACAACACCTACATCCTTGGATGAAATAGGTTGTTCCCCAATCCTAGTGTCCACAAAAGCCATAACAACAAAATCAATTATAGTAAAATTGTTGCATCTAAGCCCTTAGGTTCAAAGAGTTAGAAACCTAGCATAAACCTTTGGTAGAGCCACCATTGCCAAGGAAATATAAGTTATTTTCAAATACCTTGGGCCCCCTTTAGCACTAGACATGATGTGATTAGATCCTACCCTCATATTTTCACAACCATCTAGACACATCCAAAAGATGCACATCTTTAGTGGCATTACCACATTACTCATCTGTAGAGCTAGAGTTAAAACATATATCATCTTGCAATCATTCTCTCCTTCATTATTTATTTTTTTCCTTGCATGTTTGGTGTTTATTTTCCCTCTCATATTTTTCTTAACAAAAATTATATTACAAATAGTCCCTTAATTACTATTATACTTAAAAGTGCACATTCCACAAAACAAAACAACATTAAATGGTTATTGATCAAATGAAACAATGTGATACGTGTTACTAGAAATACATTATCATGTCACTTCTTGCAATGGATAAATAGAAAAAATTAAGATAAGCTTTACAATATAATTGTCAACTAAGTGAAATAGGGAAAATAGCCAATAAAAGTGATGAGGGTCACATTAGCAATCTCAAGAAAAAATAGCAAAGAACAAATTGGAGGCACACCAAAATTATGATAACAATTTTATGAACCTCAACCAAAATAGGATTGAATCTGAAAAATTTTAATAGGTCAATTCTTTGAAGGAAAAAACTTCTTTTTTTTAGTTTTCACATATTTTCACCTATAAGGAAGGAAACAATGTTCTCTAGGATGCACTGACAAACTTGGAAGCTTAGGTCTATCTCCTATCTTAGATTGGAAGGAAGATGGTTCACTCGGCTCAAGGAGGTTCAAGCGTTGAGTGGATGTAATGATCTTTTTTTGTTATGGACAATGACTATAAAAATGAAAATGGAAAATGCAATACCTATCCCATGATGGAGAAAGAAATGATTTTTTGCATGTACAGAAAGACTACATACTGAGAACTCAATTTTCAAACTAGATCTGGAAAGTAGGAACAATGACTAGCCTATAAACTAAATTTAAGCTTGAAATAGGAGGACATGTAATGCCCCATCCTAGAACCAATGAGAAATTAACTTAACTAAATGAAATGTTGATGCAATAATTTTAAAAAAAAATTATACATACATGAACAAGCTCAACCGCACTTAACTACAAAGTTTCCTCCATGGTTAAACCCACTCTGCTTGCAACCCCATTTGTAAAACCTTCAAAAAAATTTGTGCCTTATGAACCATTCATTAGAAATCCTCTTAAACTCATCAATTGATAAGTAGGAGATACTTTCCACATCAAGCCAAATTGTGACATTTCTATTAGGATTCAACTATGTAGTTTTTAAGTCAAACTCATCATGAGCAGCTTGAGTGCACTTAACTACAGAGTTTCCTTCATGGTTAAACCCACTCTACTTACAACCCCATTTGTAAAACCTTCAGCAAGTTTTTTCCTTACAAACCACTCATTAGAAATCCCCTTAAGCTCATCAATTGATAATTAGGAGATATTTTCCACAATAAGTCAAATTGTGATATTTCTATCAAGATTCAATTGTGTAGTTTTTTAGTCAGACTCAATGAACCATCTTTCATGAGTAGTGGTTCACATGAACCCATATCTCATGAGAATGAATGGAAAACATAAAAATTATTACATCTAGGTGATTCTCACATAGGTGAAGCACGGGGACTTCTCGAGAGGTCACCCATCCCAGTGCTACTCCATCATGAGTGCACTTAACTATAGAGTTTCCTCCATGGTTAAATCCACTCTTCTTGCAACCCCATTTAAAAAACCTTTAGCAAGTGTTGTACATTATGAACCATTCATTAGAAATCCCCTTAAGCTCATCAATTGATAAATAGGATATATTTTCTACAACAAGTCAAATTGTGATATTGCTATCAAGATTCGACTGTGTAGTTTTCTGAGTCAAACTCATTGACTCATATTTCATTAGTAGTGGTTCACATAAACCCATATCTCATAAGAATGAATGGAACACTTATCACTCATGCATCTAGGTGATTCTCATAAAGGTGAAGCATTGAGACTTCTTGGGAGGTCACCCATCCCAAAACTACTCCAGCTTGAGTGTGCTTAACTACAAAATTTCCTCCATGGTTAAACTCACTCTTCTTGCAACCTCATTTGAAAAACCTTCAACAAGTTTTGTACCTTATGAACCATTCATTAGAAAGTGCCTTAAGCTCGTCAATTAATAATTAGGAGATATTTTCCACAAGTCAATTTGTGATATTCCTATCAGGATAAAAATAATGAACTACAACTGATTGAATACCTGAATGACTTGAAGATCAATTATTAGAGATCACTGAGTTACTAAAATGATATGTAAGATAATTAAATTAGTCATTATGTTGTCATTGATGTCAACTAGTTTTGACAATACTTATCATGTCAATTACAAACATCTAAACATCTATAAGAAGGGAGAAAAGATGAAGAACTGAGATATCTACATGGAGGAAGATGGATATGACAAACGAGGTTAAGGAATACTTTGGGTAACTTATTAATGAGTCTATGATCTCATATTTTTTACTTGATTACATTGCATTAATCTATTGTGAAAAAGGAACCAAAATTGTACAAGGCAATGTGGTCGGTAAATGAAGGACTTCAGTATACACCAAGCTAGTGTTGTGTATATCAAGTGATAGTATTAACCGAGCTTGTATTCACCGACGTATTTCTTTGTTAACTGAGAATGGATGAAAGTATTAAATGCTTAGTTTAGCTGATAGAAATTGATGAACTGGAAATTGTTATGATTTCGAGATTGAGGATAAATTTTTTTGTAAGATCCGTGGCTAACAAAATTTTAAGAAGATCTAAAGGATGGAATTGAAACATGTTATTGACACAACTATCGAGGAAGGTTTAAGAGGCAAAATCAAAGAAGGAGGATAAGAGAAAAAATATGATGGTTGATATGAAAATAGTTTATCTATCTATATAAGAGATGTGAGTTTCTTTATTGAAACATGCCAAAAGAAAGAAGACTGTAGAGAATTCATGTGAATATAGTTTCATGCATGCCTGATCAGACTGGTTGAAGGAGAACCAAACTGCAGAACATTATCAAGCATCAAAGAGCTATTACCGAGTGAAAGTAAGTTGAAGAAGTGAATTGAAATATTGATCAAAGGATTTGTATGGGATTACAATAGATATGAACATCTGAAAATTGATTTGTATTGTAATCAGATCAACTACTATTTCAGTTTAACCATTGATACAGAAAATCTCCTAACCGAGTGGACTTAACTGTCTTATGTTATGCCCCTATGTCATTCAAAGGATGTACATTATTATCTAATTGACCCCATAGTGAATGCTGGTTGAAAGATAAGTGTTATTCTTAATCCTCTAACAATTTCACACCTAAGAGTGTATTTGTAATCTTTAACAAGGTTGGCTCTTCACCGAGCTCACTTCAAAGGAGTGAAAATTATTTTGGGTTACCGATCCCAGGTGGTTTTTCCCTTAACAGGTTTTCCATGTTAAAATCAGTGTGTTATGTGTTTTTGTGATGATTTTTTTATTGTCATACTTTACATACTACATATTTGATTTGGTTGGTAATCATGGTAAGATGATCAACTGGTAATCAGTAAAAGGCATAGACAGTTTAATAGTTTATGTTTTTGAGCTACAGAATTTATTGAAATTGTTTTGAGAGTTACATCTTTGTATTTGGGAGTGTAGGATAACTGATCTAATTGATTCACTCCCCTCTCAGTTATTCTAACAATTGGTGTTAGATCATACTAGTTGCTTTGACAAAAATTTTAAGGACTTAAGCAGAAATATTACAAGATGTATAAGAAGGAAGTGTTGAAGCTAAACAAGGACAACATTACTACATGGCAAAGTCAAATGAGACTTCATATATCTGGAAGTGGAGAATCTTCTATAACTTTACTGGAAAATGGCTACATACAACCACCGACTAGACCTTTGACTCTTACTTATTTAAAAGACCAACAAGAACATAACATCAGTATGATAGAGATAGTTGCTGTGCTCACTGATGTTGAATTTCAAGATGTAAAGGACTGCACTGCAGCAAATAAAATGTGGGATAAATTTTCCCTAGTCCATGGTGGTGATGAAAATGTGATGAGAGCCATAGCTAAAGGCTTGAGAGGTAGATTTGATGATATGAAAATGAAGGAAGGAGAAAACATAGTACAGTACTCAAACTAAATCAAAGAGGTTGTCAATGCTATTCATGGAGCTAGTGGTACCATTGAGGAACATACTATGGTAAGATCTTGAGAACACTTTTACCTATCTATGTAATCAGGATATCTGCAATTCATGAAATGAGGTCTGCACCTAATAGCACACTTACTCTTGATAGTCTGATTGGAAAGTTAACTACCTTTCAGCTAAATAATTATGATAATCATGTTGTGCCAACTGTTGAGTCTTCTTTTATGTCTTCTATTAAGATTGGTAAATCTAGTAAGCACAATATAAGAAATAAAAGTGATAGCAATATTGATGATGAGATTGATGAACTAGAAGCACTAATGGCCTGAATACTACAAAAAGGTAAAGGAAGATATAAAGTTAAATTGCCTTTAGCTTGTTTTAATTGCAAAGAAGTTGGTCATATTGTTGCTAGATGCCTAAATAGGAAAGAAGATGAGAATGACAAAGACAGATCTAGAGGAGGAAGCTATGGCAGAAGGAATAATAGAGATAACTGATAGTACAACAAAGACAACTAAGATCACAAAGATAAAGGTAAAAAGGCATGTTACATTGCTAAAGAGAATGACACCAACACTGACACAAATGATGACATTAAGGTGGTATTTGTTGCAATGAAGGATGATTCAGAGGAAGAGGAAAGGTATGTAGAAACAACACTCATCTCTAAAGTTAGTAAAAATGATACTTGGATCATTGATAGTGGTTGTACACATCACATGACTAGTGATGAAGATAAGTTTGATCATCTTGAGCATTATAATGGAGGTTCTATAAAAATGGGTAATGACACACCTTGCATGGTTAAAGGAAAAGGATCTTTGTTGATAAATGATAAAATCAGATGTGATAATGCTTATTGGGTAAAAGGACTAAATTAAAATTTGCTAAGTGTAGCACAACTTAACAACTCAGGACACTCAGTGGCATTTGAAAGCAAGAAGGTGAGAATCTATGATAAAAGTGGAAAGCTTGTTGGAATAGGAGGACAATCAAAAGGTAACTTATTTTATCTTGACAATGCTGAGACTTCTTGTTTACTGGTGAAAAATGAAGATGATTGGTTATGGCATAAAAAAGGTTATGTCATGTAAACTTTGATAACATGATTAAGATCAGTGAAAAGAGAAAAGTTAGAGGACTGCCTAGCCTAACTAAACCTAATCATGTTATGTGTCATCAATGTCAGAAAGGGAAGATGACAAAAGTTTCAAAAGTAAAGATTATTAAAAAAAAGGAATCTTGGAGTTAGTTCACACCAACCTATATGGTCCCATGAGAACTCAAAGCTACTATGGAGATAGATACTTTATTCTGTTTGTTGATGATTACACTAGATTGATGACTGTAATGTTTTTAAAAGAGAAATTTGATGCATTTAAAATGTTTAAATGGTATAAGACTAAAGTAGAAAAAGAAACCAAAAAAGAATTGAAATGATTGAGGTCTGATAGAGGTGGTGATTTTATTTCTAATGAATTCACTAATTATTGTAATGATCATGGCATCAAAAGATAGGTTTCTTCTCCTAGGACACAACAACAGAATTAGATTGTTGAAAGGAGAAATAAATCAATTGTTGATTGTGCAAGAACATTGATGATAGAGAAAAATGTTGCACAGATTTATTGGAGAGAAGCAGTTAGCACAACTGTATATGTTATGAACCAAGTTCAACTTAAGAAGGATAAAAACAAGACACCCTATGAGTTATGGTTTGGATACACACCAAGTGTAAGTTGCTTCAAAAATTTTGGTAGAAAATTTTTTATTCTAAAAAATGATAGGAATGGGAAATTTGACTCAAAAGGGGATAAGGGAATATTTCTTGGACATTCTACTAAAAGTAAAGCTTACAATTGTTTGAACAAGGTCACTAATAAGATGATTGAAAGTTCTAATGTCATAGTTGATGAATTTGCTGATAAAAATGGTGAAGAAAGCAATAAGGAGCCAGAAGAATATGGTAGATTTGTTTATGTTGAACATCTAGAGTACCTACTGAAGCCCCAAGCTAAGTCGACCAAGCAATGGGAAAATAACACTGAGGAATAGCAAAGGGAAATTGAGGAACATGAAGAAGTTGTCGAGAAAGAGAATGAACCTGAACAGATTGAAGAACAAAGAAGAGATCAAGTGCTAGCAAGATTTTTCAGAAGACATCATCCTAAGAATCAAATCATTGGAGATAAGCAAGAAGGCATGATGACAAGAAGTAAGATAAGACAAAATGTATGCTTAGTTTGTGATTTTGAACCTAAGAATGTCAAGGTTGCACTTGAGAATGATGAATGCATCAAGGCAATGAATGAAGAGATTGAAAAAATAGAGAAAAATAAGACATAGACCTTAGTACCTAGGCCAAAAGATAAAAATGTTATCAATACTAAATGGACTTTTAGAAATGAGGTGAATGAAAATGGAGAGGTCACAAGGAACAAAGCTAGACTTGTTTGCAAGGGATATGCACAAGAAGAAGTCATTGATTATGGTGAAACTTTTGCACCAATTGATAGACTATAAAGATTTCACATGTTACTTGCATATGTTGCACATAAGAAATTTAAGGTATATCAAATGGATGTTAAGTCAGCTTTTCTGAATGGAATACTAGAAGAGGAGGTCTACATTGAACAACCAAAAGGGTTTGTTGATTCGAATCAGAAAGACATGGTATGTAGACTACACAAAGGTTTATATGGATTAAAGTAGACACCTAGAGCATGGTATGAAAGGTTACATACTTATCTTTTAAGTATTGGTTTTGTGAGAACAAGTGAAAACAAAAATTTGTACATGAAAGGAGGATCAAATGATACTATTTTGATTGTTGAAATATTTGTGGATGATATAATTTTTGGAGGACAGGATCATGTTTGTAAATCATTTGCTGATGAGATGAGAAAGGAATTTGAAATGTCAATGTTTGGAGAGATTAAATTATTTCTAGGCTTGCAGGTTATTCAGCAGAATGATGGAATTTTCATCACATAATCAAAGTACATTAAGGAAGTATTGAGAACATTTGCCATGGAATATGCTAAACCAGTAGGATCATGGATGATCATAGGTTACAAACTGACAAAATATGATGAATCTACAGAGGTAAATCAAACATTGTACCAATCTATGATTGGTAAACTAATGTATGTAGTACATAGTAGGCCTAATTTGCACATGTAGTGGGGATTTTGGCTAGATTTTTTGCCAATCCAAAGGATTCACATATGGTTGCAGTAAAAAGAATCTTGAGATACCTTAAGAAAATAAAGGATTATGGTTTATGGTATCCTAAGGAAGAAAAATTTGAACTAAGAGTTTACATTGACACAGATTGGTCTGGAAATATAGATGATAGGAAAAGCACAATCGAAGGAGCACTTTTCTTTAGTGAAAGATGTGTTACTTGGACAAGTAAGAAATAACTTTTTATTTCTCATTCTACTACTAAAGTAGAATATGTTGTTGCTGCTACAAATTTTTCAAACATTTCTTATATCAAACAAGTGTTGGAAGGGATGAATGAGGTAATCACTGAGCCGGTGATTATATATTGTGATAACACTAGTGCTATAAATGTCTCTAAGAATCTTGTAAGGCATTCAAAGTCAAAGAATATATCAATTGAGTATCATTAATTAAGAGAGAAAGTACAAGAGAAGCAAGTAAAATTGGAATATGTTACATCAAAGGAGCAACTTGCTGATATCTTTACTAAGCCTCTATCGAAGGACACCTTTGAATATTTGAGGACTAGACTTAGGGATCGTCCCCTGTCTACTAATCACTAATGTGATCTAGAGGTTGCATCATCCTATTCTTATCAGAAGATCATTCATGTTGATGCGACATATCTCACTCTTTGGATTATGTCTAAGGTTGTGAAAGATTTGAAGAGCTAGAACAAAGAATTTGCATATCAGTATACAGAGATACATTGTCTGCACCGAACAAGAGAGATTACTTGGCTATTGAAGAGTTGTATGTTTGTTCTTTGGCATTGTTGTCAAAGGGAGAGATAAATAGAGAGATCAATGAAATATCTATCTAAGGGAGAGTTAATCAGTGGAGAGAATGAATGTAAAATCAATTACTAAGAACATAGTGAAAGGGAGAAAAATTTCTATATTTATCTCAGTCAATGAGAAAGTCAGAAAGTTAGGGAGAGACTTCAATATTTGTTACTGAGAATAGAAGGAATCTAAAATCTGAAAAGATCAAATCCACAGAGGAGAGTCTATATTTGTAATTTTGTTATGTAATGTTGTGATCAAGCATATTAAATTTGAGCTTACTGAGCTACACATTTACCTACATAGTTGTAGAATACATGTTTGGTATGTGTATGACATATTTCATAGTGCTTGTGTTGCCATTAATGCCAAAGGGAGAGATTGATGAACTACAACTGATTGAATACCTGAATGACTTGAAGATCAATGATTAGAGATCATCGAGTTACTAAAATGATATGTAAGATAATTAAATTAGTCATTATGTTGTCATTGATGTCAACTAGTTTTGACAGTACTTATCATGTCAATTACAAACATCTAAACATTTGTAAGAAGGGAGAAAAGATGAAGAGCCAAGATATATACATGGAGGAAGATGGATATGATAGATGAGGTTAAGGAATACTTTGGGTAACTTATTGATGAGTCTATGATCTCACATTGTTGACTTGATTATGTTGCATTAATCTATTGTGAAGAAGGAACCAAAATTGGACAAGGAAATGTAGTTGGTAAATGAAGGACCTCAGTATACATCACCCCAATATTGTGTATACCGAGAGACAATATTAACTAAGCTTGTATTCACCGATGCATTTCTTTGTTAACCGAGAATGGATGAAAGTATTAAATGCTTAGTTTATAAGCTGACATAAATTGATGAGCTGGAAATTGTTATGATTTCAAGATTGAGGATAAAGTTTTTTGTAAGATTCATGACTAAAAAAATTCAAAGAATATCTAAAGGATAAAATTGAAATGTGTTATTGACACAACTACTGAGGAAGGTTTAAGAGGCAAAATCAGTGAAGTAGGATAAGTGGCAAAATCTGATGGTTGACATGAAAATGGTTTATCTATCTATATAAAAGATGTGAGTCTCTTTATTACAACATTCTAGAAGAAAGAAGACTATAGAGAATTCACTTGAATATGGTTTCATGCATGCCTGATCAGACTGGTTGAAGGAGAACCGAACTACAGAACATTACCAAGCATCAAAGAGCTATTATCGAGTGAAAGTAAGTTGAAGAAGTGAGTTGAAATATTGATCAGAGGATTTGTATGGGCTTAGAATAGATCTAAACATCTACAAATTGAGTTGTGTTGTAATCAGATCACCTACTATTTTAGTTTAACCATTGATACATAAAATCTCCTAACCGAGTGGACTTAACCGTCTTATGTTATTCCCCTATGTCATTCAAAGGAATGTACATTGTTATCTAATTGACCCCATTGTGAATGTTGGTTGAAGGATAACTGTTAGTCTTAAATCCTCTAACAAGATCACACATAACAGTGTGTTTGTAACCTTTAACAAGGTTGGCTCTTCACTGAGCTCACTTTAAAAGAGTGAAAATTATTTTGGGTTACCAGTCCCAGTTGGTTTTTCCCTTGACAGGGTTTCCATGTTAAAATCATTGTGTTATGTGTTTTTGTGATGATTTCTTTATTATCATACTTTACATACTGCATATTTGATTTGTTCAGTAATCACAGTGAGATAATTAACTAGTAATCGGTAAAAGGTACAGACAGTTTAATAGTTTATGTTACCAAGCTATAGAATTTATTGAAATTATTTTGAGAGTTACATCTTTGTATTTGGGACTGTAGGATAACTAATCTAACTAATTCATCACCCCTCTTAGTTATTCTAACAACTGTGTAATTTTTTGAGTCAAACTCAAACCCTCCCTTCCATGCACTTGGTGATAGGTCAAGTACAATGAAATGAAATTAAAATGAAATAAATTCAAGTTATCATTATTAACTCATGCAAAGAATCAATTTAAAGGGTAAGAAAAATAATAAGAAGAGTCAAGCCTTTTTTTAAGACTTATTAAATGCTTCCCCTCATGTGTGGTGATAAATCTAGGTAACTTAGCAAACATTTTAAAAGAAAAAGAAAAGTAAATGAACCCCCACATAAAGTGGCATGGCTCTACCTTGGGCAAGCACCCAATACAAAGAGAATTAATGGGAATAACTCCCAATTTTTTAATTTTTAATCCATGTGGAAATAGGCAACAAATACAGGAAAAAGGGTCCAATCAACCTCTAAGACCCACATGTGTATGTTGTGCAATCAAGACAAGGGGATTTTCTTTGATTTATTTATTTATGTTTATTTTTTAATTTACTTTTTTACAGAATTCAATATTTAGAAAAATTATAGGTAAGGGCTAATATTAATATATTTCATTTTAATTATATATATATATATATATATATATATATATATATATATATATATATATATATATATATATATATATATATATATATATATATATATATATATATATATATATATATATATATATATATATATATATATATATATATATATATATATATAATTTTAAAAAAAAGAAGATTAATCAAATGTTCAACAAACATTCTATATAAACTTCGATTGCCAAAAAATGTAAAAATTTGAATACAACCTTCATTAATTATGCAAAAAATTTCAAATTCAAAACACAAAATACATACTGGCATAAAGAAGGTAGAGATCAAATTTGAAAATACAATGGATTGAAACCCTACTTTGAAACAATGAATTTAATCCGAAGAGAAACACAAAATGAAACTCAAAACCAAATTCCCCAAGCTTTAAAATCCAATTCTTTAACCTTGACAAATTTGCCAAAGAATTTCTCCCCAAAAATTGCTAGAAAACTTTTTTGAAACCAAATGCATACCCAATTGACCACATGCATCCCATTTTTAAAAAGAAAACAAGAAAACTAGGGTTCTAAAAAGAGAAACCCTAAAAGAAAATTAAGACAACTTAAAAATTAATAAAAATTACTTTATTTATTTATCAAATTTATTTAAGTCACACAATTGAACTTTTCAACTAAAGTTAAAATTTAATTTTACTAAATATTAATTTATTTATATTTGCATGGTCGATTTATTATTTAATTTTAATTAATTATTATAGCATAATTTTAAAAAAATTAATTTATAAATAAAAGTAGATCTTGAAGTACTACTTTATTTGATCATGCATTTTTTTATCAATTATTAATCTACTATTATTAAAATATCAAACTTGCATATTAAAACTTGGCATTTAATCATAGATAATATAGATATTTTAATACAAATTTTATAATTAAATATCAACATATTAAAAATTTGATGATCTAGGCTTGATGACATTATCTGACCTTATGTTTTTAACCCCTTATTTAATCCTTTTCTTAACATCATGAAAAAATGCAACATGATATAACTCAAATAATCAATGTATCAAAATATTGTCGTAACATCAAGTATCATCAAATCCATCTGAAGGTCTAACACACACATAAAAAAGTGGCCTCAAAGAGTTTGGTATCATAAACTGAAATAGAAAACTATGGGTGGATATTACAAGTCAAGGGCGACCAAGAGGGTCAAGGATGAACAAGTTGCCTTTGACCCTTCACTTTTGGATAACATGACCCTCAAACTATAGCTCTTGATCTAACCATCCTCTAGCTCCTACCAAATAGGAACCTCCTATTTTTTGCACACACAAAAAGAGAAAAAATGGTTTTGCAAAGGGGTTTTCCTAAGTTGAACCTTTTTTTAGAATAAACCATGAGATCAAAATGAAATTCATTTGAAAGTAAAGTGTGTGATATGTAGTGTGGGCTAGATACGAGAAAGAAGATGTCTTATACCTTTTTGATGTGAATGCTCTTGAAATGGGATCACTAGTGTTGATGAAATAGTATGTCTCCACAAAAAAGTAAAAGATAATCAAAAAAGACATGCTTGCATGATGGTTGTGAAGCTTTCCACAATGGAGGATATGATAGGATGAAATATCTCAAATGCTTGAGTGCTTGATTACTTGAAATCCTCCTTGCTTATTTTCTTGCTCCTTTCTCTTTCTTCTTCTTATTTATCCCAAAATGAGGGAGGTATCCTTTCTTTTATATGTCACCTATCCATTTTGGGGCTTAAGACTCAAAGGAAACCAACATGGATTTGGAGGTCCTACTAAAATAAAAATCTTACCCAATTCAAATTCGGGGCATTTCTTAGGGTATGGGGCAACCCAAGTCGCTTACCCCTAACCAACCCAGTTGTCCTTGACCTCCCAATATGGGCTTAGATTTTGGTTTCAAGGTCCAGTTTGATATGTGAATGTTGAAAATATATGCAAATTTGAGGTGTGATAAGAGAAAATGTATGCAAGAGGCCACATGTGCTAAAATGGGGGCAAGGGAGAGATAAATTGCATAGCAATGCAATTATTATGTGCTATAACACCCTTGGTTCATCAAATATTTATTTTGGAATAGTTTTTATATTTTCAAAATCTGTAGCTATTTAATATAGGTGTATGAGCCTTTAGGTTGAAACCTCTTTTCCTAAGAGCCAAGGACTACGGGGCATTGATTCCCATTAAAATTATCTAGGGCATGCTCCCAGCCTTAATCCTTATGATCTTGGAGTCTTGAACTCAAGAAGACTTGATATCTGGTGGGCTCATTAAGAACCACAACTTCACAAGAAAACAAAAGGTCCATTTACATATTAATATTTAGTGTCCATAAACCTTTTAAATTATTACCCATTTTCACACCTATTTTTTTCCTATGGCATAAAACACTGAATGGACTCAATTAATACTCACATATTTCTAACTTGCATGTTAACCATTTTCTACCCATGCAATATGATTGTTCAATATCCTTATAATTATACTCATTTGCACCCTTCTTTTGGGTATGTGTAGAATCGTGGTATGCCAAAAAATGGTGATGTGAAAAAGAAGTCCTGATTGATAGACTCTTTGAAAAAAATTATAACTTTCAAAAATTAACATTTTTTAAATATAAAATATACATCAAATTCTATGTTTAACCTAATACAATAATAATAAATAATTCTTTCAATTTGATAAAGTTTAGACTAAGTTAAGGTGGTCAAACAAGAGAGTTTTTATATTCAGGAAAATTTGTAGCAGAAAAATCCTAATTAATTATTTACTTGGAAAAAAATAAAAAAAAATATTCATCACATATGTACATGAGTCTAGTAATTTTATCTAGAATCTTATAAAAGATTATTATCATTTGATTTTATTTTAAATGTGGTCAGACATACACCTACTTGTTATCTTTCAAGTCCTGATTGATAGACTTATTGAAAAATAGCTATAACTTTCAAACTGTATAACATTTTTTAAATCCAAAAACTGTGTCACATTCTATGCTTTTCCTACTATAAGAAAAATTTAAAAAAAAATTCAATTTGATAAAGTTTAGACTAAGTTAACATGGTGAAACACAAGAGTTTTTGTATTCTGGAAAAGTTGTAGAAGAAAGATCATAATTAATTATTTACTTAATAAAAAATTACAAAAAAAATATGTGTCATATCCGGACATGAGTCTACTACTTATATCTAGAATCTTGTAAAAACAATTTATCATTTGATTGTGTTTAAGGTGGTTAGACATACACCTACTTTTTTTTTCCTAAAATTTTTGTACTACTGCATTGAAATTTGAATTTTTCAACATATATATAATTATTATTTTTTTTAAAAGCCTAGTATCTTAGAAACTAAATTCATTTTTTTATAGATTCTCTTCTTACATATTTTTGATATAATATTTGTAACTTGTTCAAACTTTTATGTCAACTTGCCTAAACCTGATTTTTTGAATTTTCATTGCCACTTAAGGGTCTAGTTTGGCATACCATGATCCTACACATACCCTTTTAGTATATTTTTAACTTTTGTAATACTCAAATATTTGCACCTTAGATGTTGAATTATCTTATTTTAGTCCATCCATATGTACAAATGCATATGACGGCTACACTTAAGTATATGGTCATGTGTTGAACACAATTCCACATTGTAAGATTATGATAATGTATTATATAAATGTCATTGTGCTCATTATTATGTAATCCAACACCCAATCAATCAATATTTTGAAAAGCATATCAATCAAATGCATAACCCTATGGTTCAAATACTAAAGCATTATAATGTCTTATTCTTTTTGAGCCATGCCACACAAATAGTATACCTCTAGAAAGATAGAAATCACCAAGCAATTCACAACAAATAATAGCTTATCATGTGATGCCTCAAAGGTTTAAGTGTTAACTGAGCATAAAATTTATCAAATTTTACAATGAACATGTTCTTGTAGTCACAACCTAAATTATTGGTCAGACATGTGATGAAATGAATTTTCTTAATGTTTCATGACAAAGTGATACCCTTCTAATATTTCCATGATGGAAATTTTCATGTTGATCATCGGATGTAATATAATGTAGTCAAACATATGTGAGTAGTCAATAGAACAAGCAATCATCTTTTGAAACATTTACATGGGGCCCAAACTCCTAACCATGTGTCATGTTTTGACTTAGGACACATGCACATCATACAAACATTCATGTGGTGCCCACTCATTCCAAAAATCTACAGTCTAAAGGTGGCCATTGGAGCATTCCACATATCATTTTTTTGGCAATGTAACACATGTTGTAGCCCAAATATGTTAGATTCTTCTGGGTGGGTTTTAAGCTTCTCATTTACTCCATTTTTGGTCTCTCTTGTCAACTTTTACTCTATTGGTCATTCTTGTAACATCTTAGCCACTCTCACAACTCTTTCCTATTAGCTACTCACTTCCTTCACACATCATCTGTCAACACACCAGTGTTGAAGCTCCATCCCTCTAAAACATCTACACTTTCCTTCTTTCTAGCAAGCTCCAACTTCTAGGGATTAAAGGGGATTCCTTTACAAAATCTTATTTATCTTTGTTAAGTGTATGAATATTATTATATCTATGATTATCTATCTATTATCATGTTATTAAATATCCATTAATATTCACTACTCATGGAGGTGTAAACACTAAAGCGAGGATCTCACTTTAGCAATTTTCTAAACAACTCCAACATTTTTACTATGTTTGTACAGGACACATGCGTGTCATACTAGCATCGTAAATCCACAATGTCATCCTAGACTCACATGTGAAAGTCCTAACCCAGTCTAAACTGTATTTTCTTCTCTCTCTTTTTAAGTTTCTGTATGCTGGCTAACTTAGTCTGATTTATTTTGCAATGCACATGATACTTCTAGTTCAGTTTATAAGACCATTTTAGTTCTTCACATAGGACATTGATTTCAAGACTATTGTTGTTTGGCGGAGCCTAATTTACTATGAAAAGTGTTTCCTTCAATAATAATTTAGAGCATAAACCATTTCCAGTCTTAATGCAATGGTAATCCCACACAAAGAAAGTCTATAAAAACTAGCATTTGAACTAATGATTCACAAATATAATCTCTTAATGTTTTTGACATGATATATATATATATATATATATATATATATATATATATATATATATATATATATATATATATATATATATATATATATATATATATATATATATATATATATACAGTGCATGTTAGTCCTCTGACTGGCCAGTTCAAATATATTATCCTTCATGTACTCTCTACTAGTGTTTAGCTATGTGAGACTCATACACCTCTTGTGTCATGTTCTGAGCCCAGCAATGATATCAGGGTGACAAGAGCTTCCTCATGGTATCAGTGCGCAACTGTAATTTGAGTGCCCAGTTCATGTGCCCAGATCCACACCATACCTATAAAGACTAAACTTTCGACACAAAGGCCACATCACAAAATTTCATATAGAGACAAAGAAGTTGGTCAACCAGTCAAAGGTCGAATGCACAAGTCGACAAGATACAAATATATTGCTAATAATAAATGAATAAAATTACTATTACGACCATTACTGTCGAAAAGATAAATCATACCTTTGTCCAAACAATAACGTAGAAAGTTGACCATCTATCGAATTTCATCAGTAAATGATAAGAATTAGATCCAAAATATGTACTTCCATATTAATGACATAAGTAAATAATAAAATTTACCAAATACCACGATGTCGATTACTAAAGGCAAGTCCTTCTTGTAAAAACTTCAGAAACCTGTTCACAAAAGTCAACAAGCGTGAGAATATTATGGGAGTGCATTTCCACCCTACCAAAAAGCATTAACGCTTCCCCGGAATCTTCCCTCACATGAAAGATACCCAGCCCAGCTAGAAGTACTCTAATAAAGTAAAACTAAGAAATAATGGAATATGTGCTACTTGATACATCCACCATCAAGTTCCAATATAACATGTCATGGGCTTCCAAAAGTAAATCTTGTAAATCTACTTCCATTTCATACATATGGAAAAGATTGTGTAACTATTCCCATTTAATGCATAGTACATTATGTTTCATGGGTGCATTCAACATGCATAAAAGAACATATCAACATCCTTTTCCTAACTATCAAAAACATGTCAAGCTCATACAATTCTGCCATTAGCTCTTTTATGTTCAAATGATATGTATAACTTGAAATCATCATAGTACATGGAGTAAAACCATATGCATCATTCCGATATATATGAAACTAGAAACATTAATTCCTTCTTGAGAAACACGTTGGAAGTCTCTTTTATTTTGTATCCAACCAATATAGAAGAACATATACTTAGTTCCAGTTTAAACACAAGGTTAACAAACATTCCATCCTCTTGGTTCTCAATAGAAAATATAGTTGCATAATAAATATAAGTTTCTCTTTATATGATCTTTTATTTCTTTAAGCACGGAGAAACACAATAAACATTCTTGCATACTTTAGCACATGCAAACACCATTCCTTATTATTTTATCTGATATTCCAAGTTATCATAATCTTCAATAGTATGTACTTTGTATTGAATTAAATATGGCCTTATATTCATATAATCATTTAGTCATACTTAGTATTTATCTACGCATAAACACTCAATGCAAAGATAATGAAAATAAGCCTACACATAGGCATAGTCCTTCCTTGATGTATAAACCATAGTCAAACTTGTAAGGGATAGGTTTCAAAAAAAAACATAACTAACTTGGTCTAAAATCATGGCTATTCATTTCTAATTTCACCTTTCAATAATGGATCAAACACAAAGCAACCTAAAATCCATGTTTAACCTCTCCTAACAAGATTCTTACTGAAATAGTCATAAATACTCAATCTCAGAAAAACATATGATAAAGTAAAATCACATTTCATATTTTATATAATCATTTCATTTCTACAAGAAATTCATCAAGATTCCTATCGCAGTAAAAACACCAAGTTTGTTCCTAAGTTTTATCTTTATCCATAAGTAAAATTTGATAGTTGTCAAAGACTTTTGTTCTATTTACTATCTTTTCTCTTTTCGGATAATATCCAACTTCTCAAATGATATTACTGATTACACATTCTCATAATAAAATAATAACTATTTTTAGAGTTTCTAGAACATCATTCAACAATTCAATGAATTCATCTATTTTGAATATGTTGAAAAATGGTTTATATTTGAGTGTAAGTTTGTGACAAAAATAGTTACATTTAAATCAGGTTTTTACTCTAAAATCATTCTAAAATTATGAAGTCAAAGAGCTTTAATAAACTTCTCAATCATTTCTTGAGCTTAGTTCATCTGTTTTCCTTTCAATAAAATTGTAATATTACTCATATTTTCTCAATCTAATATCTCTTTTCAAGAAATATATACAAATCCTTCTTTCTCTATACGTTTATAAAAATAGAGAGATCTTTAATAAGAACAAAAGATATGCAAAAGAAATACTATATATTTTTCACAAACATTTTAAAGCAAAATAAAATTTCTACTCACTACTCAAAACATGAATTCAACAATAAAGAACCTAGTTTTCTTATCAGAAAATATGGAGTTGAAATACCTCTTATTCTCCTCTTCTAGGTCGAATTTCTTCTTCCTTTCTTCGAGTGTGAACCAATCTTTCTTCCTTCAAAAATAATCTCCTCTTTCTCCTAATAAAACTCTCTCAAAATAAATCCCTCTTCTTAATATAAATCTCCAGCTTCTTCCATAAATAAAACTCTTCTTTCTTAAGATGAAACTCTCTGTCTTTCATAAGTTTCCACTCTCTGTCTTTCATAAACTCTCTCTCTTTTTCTGTCTCAAAATTCATGGGTTGCTTCTCTTATTAATATCCTTTGCACTGATATTTTATTTTTCCACAAAATTCTTCTCCTCCTAAATCTGTGTGGTTCATAGATTTATAGCCAAAGGGCTATTGACTAAATAAAAACACGTTCTCTGACTGCGTGAAGCACGTTCTAGGAACTGGAAAGAAGTCAAGGAAATGAAAATATTTATTACACCCCCTCAATGTCGGTGCAAAAAGCCTTCATTCCTACCATAATTCTCAGAGGATATTTATGGTTATAACATCCTTCCCCCCTTAGAAAATGC
Organism: Chamaecyparis obtusa; assembly: GCA_027943335.1. Classification (NCBI taxonomy): domain Eukaryota; kingdom Viridiplantae; phylum Streptophyta; class Pinopsida; order Cupressales; family Cupressaceae; genus Chamaecyparis; species Chamaecyparis obtusa. The sequence continues at coordinate 170,967 of BSBK01009532.1, forward strand.
ATCGTCTCGATGCATAATTCAGAAGTGGCAATCATATGCAAAGATAATTTAAGAACTTTAAAATTGACATGATGCTAAATCATCTCCCATTATTCAAATATTAAGGTAATGCATGTTTACACTCTTTACATTCTAACAAAGAATCAACAAGATTCAATTTCATTTGCTTATCAACAAAATTCAACTCTAACTTTTGATAACAACAACAGATAATACACATATGGAGAACCATCAACTATAATTATTACTAGAAGTTACATCTAGTATGCTTTTAATCCTAAATGAATTCTTACTTTTATTTGAAAAATAATGATAGACATATGCACATATTCCTCAAATAAAACATTCATAACAAGCTTAATAGGCAAAGTCTAGTGAGTGTGTGAATTCCATTACTATCCTTCAGTTTTACAAGATTAGAGTTACCTCTCTCTGACAATATTCCCCCTCTATTATAAGGTGTCATTCCCTCTGTGATACATAGGAACAACATCAAAGCATTAGTACATGTTTTCAACACAATCAAGATATATCATTCCTTCACTCTAATGCTTTTAGTCATAAATCTACATAATACCTTCAGTTTACCAAAGAGCACACATGTACCTATGTTTCTTTCCATACCTTGGTATCATACTGACGTAATCAATGGATTGAGCACTTTGTATCAAATTCCTGCCATACTTACACATGTAGATACTTATAATATTTTTGTTTAGTCAAATTACAATTCATCATGGAAGATAATTTCCAATAGTAAATATCCCAGAATAAAGTTAATCATTGGAATACTACAAATGTTCAATAAATTAGTTCTAAAACTTGAACTTGATCATAAGTAAATAAATCATTCATACGTACCATCTAACATGTGGTACTTACTAGGTGTGATGGTTATCTATCCATTTCACTAAACACCTGAAAAGGTTATAAAATCCAATTTTCTATTTATGTGACCTAGGCCCTCATGCCCATCTTGTCACAATAGTAATTCAAAAGAAAAATTTTAACTCATTTCATCATAGCATTTATATTTCATCTCTCAACAAATATAATTTCTAGAAGTCTTACATCTTATCAAGAATAAGCATTCACATTTCATCAATGTAATGCAAGTGTGCTTCATCTAAGCATAAGCATCCAAATAAATCATTCTAATTCATCACCATATAAAATCAACACTTCGAAATATGTTATACATCTATAACAATGCATTCAGAAGCATAACCATAAAGGTCAATCATGAAACAAGAAATTTAATTGTGATTGGACATCTGTCCTTTCTATAAGTCCCCATCTCCTATCCCACTGGATAGTCAGTCGTCCATGAAAATCCTGAGATGGGAGTGTGGCTTAGACACTTGTCTATTCTATCCACAAATTATTACACTTCCTTGGGATTCTATCACCCTTCAAAATTCCCAACCCTGCAATGCTCAATAAAATAAAAGGTAGGGGGTATCTGGTGCAACCATGAAACTAACTACTTTCCACATATGGATAAGTAGAACTAATCATGAATGTGGCAGGGAGATGGAACATGGGCAGAATATTTATTAAAACATATGCGAATAAGCTTTGGCCAAAGCATCTTTTTATCACCAGGAATAAACACTGGCAAGTAGAGAAACATCCCTTTCTACCCTTCCTTGTTTCCCCACATTCGGCACCCCTCACCAGAAGGTAAACTTTCCAATTCTCATTAAAAAAATAAGCAAGAAGATGCAGTCCATTCATTTCATATAATTCCTTTCATGCAATAATACATTAATAACAAGAGCATGCAATTCGTACAACAAGAAACTAATCAAAATAATTACACCCTTCAAAATTCTCATTCATCATAGGCAATCACATAATTTGAACCATCTAGTCAAATTGAAATACACATAAAAAGAAGGAGGTATTGACCATTCTGTCAAACACACCAATTATGCCTCATAACCAAATAAACTCTATTTCTTTTCCATAAAAATATGTCGACCTACTCGTCGATCATCAAAATGCATCAACTAGTACATCTATTTCAATCACCTCATAATAATTTCATACAAGGTCTCAAATATAATCACCCATATGTTGGTAATATCATATTAATGTCAAAAAGATGTAATTTTCATGGATTCCATCATTCCATGCATATCCATGCAATGCTTCTCATAGCATCATAATTCACATCTAAGAATATTAATCAATGTTAATTATTTCATCAAATGCATTTCTAATATACACAACCCTTTGCATGTCAATTCAGTTTGATCATTTCATAATAACAGAAACATGTTTTAAGTAACATATGAATGCAAGATTAAGAATGGTATGTTCCTCTCAATCTACTCCCCTTTATAATCTATCAATGTTGTATGTTGAGCATGATAGATGACATCACTTCACATCACATGACTAGCAACATAAAACACATTCTAGCCACGATAAGATCATAAGAAATCACAATCTTCAAAGTTCACAATTTTTAATTCAAAATCTCAAGGATAAGTAAGAAGATCAAATAGAAGTGTGAACCAAAATCTCAATTGATTGAAAAACTCAAAATTGGTGGCTAGATGGTCACAAAAGAAACTTAAAAATTCCAAGCTAGTCCTTCACCACTTCAAAGTTCAAAATAAAACGTAAATTGAAACCAAATCACATTTACAAAGTGACTAACACTAGCCACAAGAAGGGAGTAAAAGCTACACATCACCTTGCATCCAAGGTATGCTACATAACATGACCATACTTCTAGGTCATAAATCTCAAAGTTTACATCATTATGCAATAACACATTCAATTGCTTTAAACAATATTTTCCTTTTCATTAAAACCAATTGACATGAATTGTTAATTCTCTCCTTTCTTCTGAAATCTCATGCCATGCAAGGTAGGACATATAAATATACTTTCACAAATTTTCTATGAATTTATGTTTCTGTAGACACCGAAAAATCCTTCAGAAAATAAATTATTTTTGTTTTCTGAAAATCCTTGATGACATCATCATTTATTAATTAATTAATTATTTAATTAATTAATTTATTTTTATGGCATTAAATCCCTCTCTCTTAATTAAAAATCCTTAATTAAGGAATCTAGCCTAAAAATGTCATTTGGACATTATCCCTAATTTATTAATTATTTAATTAATAAATTGACCAAAAACCTCAAAAATAAATTAATTTATTTTTAATTTATTTTTTATCCCAAACTTGGCCAATTTCCTCTAGACCACTAACCTCTTCCAAAATCTTCTAATCCCTTCTTAATTTTGATTAAAAGGCTAATCCCATCTTTTCTAACCCTAACCCCAAGGTTAAATATTTAATTAAGGTTAAATATTTAATTTCCATATTTATTGAAAATATTTTAATAAATATTCCTCAAACTTAAGCTTTTGGAATGAATAACTTTTATTCCATGAAACCTAAGGAGAAATCTAGACTCTTCTAGAATCTTCTCAAATCCACCCTCTTCACCCATCCTAATCCTTTTTCTAATCCTAATCCTACCCTTAAACCTTTGTGCAATCCTAACCAAGCTTAAGACTTTCCTAAACCAAAGCAAAGTCTTCCCTTCCAAATATCTCAACCACAAAGCATTTATTGCTTCCCCAAAGTCTTCAAAGCCTCTTAAAGCCCATTCATTGCTCTTACAAGCATTTATTTGGAGATTTATGAGCTTGGAGCCCCCTTTGTTGACTCCTTTTTGCCCTTCCCTTCATCCACTCACCTTGTGACATGTGTCACCTCCTGATTGGCTGAGAACTAGCACAATCCATGTGCTTCCCTTTGAGTGAATCTTGGCCTCTCTTAAGGATTTCAATCCTGGCCATTCATTCCTCCTACCCCAAGCTTTAGAAATCCTATAAATACCCTCACTTCCTAAGGCAAATCATCCTTCAACTCTCAAACTCAATAGCAAAGTTATAATGCCATTTTCATTTTAGCATAAGCATAAATTCATCATTTTAGATCATTTCCAAGCTTAAATCACATCTAAATTAGCTTAAATGGATTAACATAGATTCATTTCTTGTTTTAATCTTAGTTTCAATCATTTAGCTTTTGCATATTTGTGTGTTCTTGAGGCCTTTGAGGCAAAATAGGTTCCTCATACCTATTTTGTGTCATTTTGGGTCTTCTTGATCCTCAAATCATCCATCTTGCATGCTCCAAGTGCTTGAGTTTGCACACCCACATCCCTCTATATCTAAGCATATCAAATGGTGCATGGGCGCATCCGTTTTAAGCTTAAACTGAGGTGGCTTTGATTTTAGTTTGTTAACCTTTGAATTTGATTTGATTATATGCTATGACGTTTGTTTGTCTTTGGCCTTCAAAACAGGTTTAGGTGCACTCTCAAATCCTAGTCTACATTCTGGCACGCCCGGTGGGACTCAAACCACAATCATTTTGATGAAATTATACTTTATATGCTTTTTTTTTGCAGGAAATAAAGAAATGTCGCCTTCATGAAAAGAAATGACGCCTACAGCAATTAAATGTCGCCTTCAAACAAAGAAATGTCGCCTTCAACAAAAGAAATGTCACCTACAAAGAATTCAGTCACGCCTTCATGCAATTAAATCACGCCTTTGAAGAAAGAAATGACGCCTGTGAACTCTGTTTTCACGCCTGCATAACTGAGATTTTCCTGTTGTCGGCAACTTCTGTTACGTTCCAGAATTCTCTTATGTCACCTTCTTGTAATTAAATCACGCCTGTAACAAAAGAAATCACGCCTCTGGTAGTTTTATCTGTCACCTTTTGAGGTACAGAATGTCGCCTGTAGGAATTAAATGTCGCCTCTGCACTTTCCAGTGTCGCCTATAAGCTGGACAGTGTCGCTTTTGGTTTTTTGTCTTGAGTTGCTTAAGACTATTTTTTTTCATTTCTTTTATTACAGCAAAGGTCAAACTCAATCTTGAATGACATTAAGGAAATGAACTTAGGTCCTAAGTGTCATTGTCAATTTGAAAAGCAAACCAAATCTCGAATGCACTAAAGGAACAAACAACTCTATTCCCTCATCTGTTTCAGTTTCCAAAGTGAGCAAACAAATTCAATCTTGAGTGATCTAAGGGATAAAACAAAGCTTTTTCAAAGTTCTTAATTCAACTCGCTAATCAAATCTTGAATGCACAAAAGGAAAGAACTTGCAAACGTTCAAATCATTTACATTTTGAGGAAAAGAACAAATCAAAATCTAATCACGAGTGTCTTCATTTCGAAGTTCAAAACATCACTTAATCAAATTGGGAAAATGAACAAAATCTGCTTGATGTGCATGTAGGAGTTTTTCAATTCGTGCATAAACCTTGTTAGAATAAGCAACGTGGAACATTTGAACTTGGACAAGTTCACTTGTTCTACTTTTAGCGAGGCCTGTCCAAGGAGAAGTGCTTCCTCCTCGGAGAACGACCTCAAACCGGTATCCCCCCCAGCCGGTATACAAATAAGTGAAGTCCAAAAGAATCACTTACATCTCCTAATCGACGGGCATTCGTGCCAAACACGTGTCCGGGGATGGTAAACATTCCTCTCCCCCAGCATAATTGGCAAGGCTCTTAAGTGAGTCACGGATGATCAGCATAACCGGGTATGGAGACACCACGGAACTATTAAAAACCTGATAAAATAGAGGCTACCCTATCTACATCCGAAAGTATCAAAATCCTTGTGCAAGGACCGATTCCAAGGGGTTTACCGGGTCGCCTCAAGATTACTCACCATTTGTATTCCCTTCTAGGGGATACCAAGCTGTGGGCAAGCGATTTTGATACTCACCTTCCTTAGGTAGATCTGTTTGAAGTGCTTGACAGTCAAAGACTCCGTGAAAACACTTGTTGAAACATACACTTTCAAAGCTTTATCAGAGTCTTTTATCTTGTTTGTATCTCACAAAGTTGCTTTGTCCTTTGTGAAGATTGCTTTTATCAAATCCTTTGCCAATGGAAAAACATCAAGCAGATCTATAACTTGGTTCAAAGGACAATCAAAGCAGCCATCCCAAAACTTGGTCATCTCCCATCCCTTTGTCTATCTTCTTCTAGAAAACCGTCTTCTTCCGTCAGTCATCCCAATCTGAGTCTTAGTCTTCCAAACCATCTTTGTCCTTCCTCCTTATCCAAACTCATCTGCAAGTCAGCATGTCTCAAATCTATAATGAGTTTGGTTATGATATCTCTCCTCTCCCTCCAATCGATCCTAATGATGATGAAGGTCTTGTAGACCATGATGCCTATTACAGCCAGTTTCCTCCAAGCAACCCCCATCGTTCCATCATTCCTCCAATCCAGCCAACCATGCCTTCGCGCTTATCTCCTAGCACTCCCTTTCATGTCCTCGGCAAGGCTAGCACTCCTTTTCATGTCCTCGGCAAAGCAAACCCAGTATCTTATCCATCCCCAACTTATCCTTGTCTTCAACCTACACCTCTTCCATATGCTCCTTTCAGGCCTCCACTTTCTACTATGGTCATTTCTCCATCGCCATCATCCCTTAGAAATACTTCACGCTACTTCCCTTATCTAAGACCTCCATCTACCCATCCTCCAAAACATTCTGAAATCCAAGATTCTAGTCCTCCCATCCTTTTCACCAAACCTCTATCCTTTCCCAAACCACCATCTTCTGCTCCAAACCCCAATCCTCCATCATGTCCCAAACCACCATCCTCTCTTCCAAACCACATTACCAAAAATCTTTCCCCACCAGCAGAGTTCATCCCTCAACCCACTCCAAAACCTGTACTCCAAGCCATTAGCCCTGCCTCTTCAGCACCATCATCCCCTCAAGCAAAATCCAAAGCTCCCTTTTCAAAATCATCTTTTTCATGGGTGTTCCCTTCTTTCTCTCCTCCTTCGCAAACATCTACCCAAGCACAAACCCCACTTTCATGTGAAGATCATCCAAGTTCCCCATCTCCTCCACCTTCCAAACCTTCTTCACCACAAAAGTCTCCAAGGAAACCAATAACAGAACCCAAGGAAGAGAAAATAGCAAAACCCACACCTGAAATTGAAAAGCCAAGCAATCCTTCATGTGAAGCCATCATTGATGAGGCCCATCCAGCGCTCCCATATATTATCTATCTTCCATACATCCCAACCGTTGATCCTCTTCCATCTCCTATCATCGTTGAGTCCCTTCCATCTGAAGTATCTATCCAATCCCCAGAATCATCTCCTCCTAGCATTATCCAAAGCATACCTAATGAGCTTCCTGAGTTCATCCCTCTTCCTACCATTGCAGCTGAAAGATCTTCCATCCTTTTATCCATACCATCTGAAGAGTTCTTCCTTCTTCCAGACACCCCAGCAGCAGAGTTCCCAATCCTTCTATCCACTCCCTCTGAAGAGTCCATCCATACATCCCCCAATCCTCTATCTACACAAATCCCATCGTGTCAAAAACTGGACCAAAAGCATGTTGAAATATCTATAGAAGAACATCAAGATCCAACTCCTTTACTTCCCCCATCGCATGTTCTATTGCCTCCATCACCTTCAATCCAAAATCCTACAATCCCAATTCCTCCAATTCAAGATCCTATCATCCTAGTTTCTCCAACTGAAGCTCCTTTACCATCCCCCAATCCTAGTCAAAATCCCAACATCCTATCCTCTCCTCTTGAGGATCCTCCTAACCAAACTGTCCAGCTACCGTCACTCTATCCACTTGGAAAACTAACATTTGTCAAAGGAAAACCACTTGAAAAAGAAGACATCAGCTTCTTATCTTCCATCAGGGAACCAGAAAATGGCTGTTTGTCATTCACCCCAAGTCAAAAATATCCTTGTCTAGATAAAATGTTGAAAAGATGGAACTATCAAGGCAAAGGCCTTGGCACTCATGAACAGGGAAATATACAGCCCATTCAAGGCAAGAAACATCTGAAAGGCTGTGGAATTGGTTGCACACCAGAAGAGGACACTCCCTCCACATCAGCGAAAGGTACTTCATCCAGAAATGTTGGTACAGCTAAAGAAAAATTTAAACATCCTTACAAAACCAACAAAACATCTTCCAAGAACCACAACGCAACTCCTCCCCCTCCATCGTTACAGTCAAGGACAACCTATCATATTCCTCCTTCATCCTCCCCATCCATTTTGGGTCCCTATGTCCCAAAGTCTTTCAGCGCATCTCCGTTACCAAGCAAATCCATTTTGGGACCTTATATCCCAAAATATCATCCCCCATCTTATCCTACTCAGCCTTTCATCCAACATCCAAGCATCCCTAGTCAAGATCAACAACGGCACATGTCCACATATCCTATCTACCAATCTCCTTCCATCTCTCCATCCAAATTTCCTCCATCCCAGACAACTCCTCATATTCCTCCCAATGCTCCTCGCAACTTGGATGCCATATCGCGCATGAATAAAGGGAAAAATCCACAAAAATCCCAGGATTGTTATGTCCAGTCTAATCGACATGCACAATCAAAGCAAAATCTGATCAAGCAAGCCAAAGCAAACCGCTGGCCACAAAGGCCCATCAAAGTAAATGCCAAATCTAATGCATCCCAATGGCTGCAAAGGCCCAATGACGATTACCATGTCCAGTCTAATTGACATGGTCAATCAATGCAAGCTCCAATCAGGCAATCAAATGCGCCGCAAAGGCCCAGCAAAGAGCCAATCAGGCATGCTAAAGCACCCCAATGGCTCCGAAAACCTAGCAAAGTCCAAGCAAAATCTATCACATGGCCACAAAGGCCTAGCAAAGAAAAAGCACAATCTGATGCCCACCAATGGCCGCAAAGGCACACTAAAGCTAAAACAAAAATGATGTGGATCCCAAAGCAAAATGATGTAATGCATCTAACAAAAAAATCCACAATGGCATCCAACGTTGCCCATCTCCCAGCTCCTCAATCTTCCCCTCCATCTCCTCCATCCTCTAGCATAAATCCTCCATCGCATCTATCTCTATCTTCCACATCCAATCATCCATCTTCCTCACAACATGTGCCAATGTTGATCCTGACAACATCCCCCTATCTTGATCACTTTCCATCCTTTCATCCAAACACTTTCTACCACCATCTTTCCCATCTCCCCCATCTAATCCAAGACTTTGCATGATCCCCCCCATCCTGCTACAGTTGTACCAACATCCAGGCACACAATCAGAAGAAATCAGTGAGGAAAGTCAGCAAAGATCAGTCAGCACATCTAAAACAGCAAAGTGAAATCATTAGCAAATCAGAGAAATCAGCAAAAATCAGCAATCAATCAGGCTTCAGCATCAACATGTGTCCATCAGCTTGAAACGGAAGCATATTTTGGGGAAGAGACAAGCTTTAGTCGCAAAAGTTAAAAAAGCAAAGGCAAAATCATGAGTCTTTATGTGAAAACCCTTCTGGGGCACATTCTGATTCCAAAACAGTAAAAATAAAGGGCGTATCTTCTAGTGAAAACTTGGCAATTCAAGCGCTAGAAGATGGAGCTTTGCCTCTTCCTCCTATCTGGGATAACAACACATGATAGTTCCCTATCAACATTGCAGAAACCAAGCTAAATCAACTTGGGTACAGAAGGATGTTTGTGGCTCATCTACATGGAGGTTAACCTGACAGAAAGTGAATCATGACCTTAAGTGCCTTGCTCCGAGGAGTCAATTATCAACTGTGCATGGTCATATGCACATGCCTAGGTGTGATCTTAAGCTTGTAGTCCATCATCTAGCAATGGATCCCCATGACAAGCTGGCAACATCAGAAAATCAGCAATCCACATCAGAATATCAGTGACAAATCAAAAGGTCACCATCTAATCAAGAGGAAGCACCAAAATGGTGACATCAGCTGATCAGCAAGCACAACAGCATTAAATCAGAGCTTCAGCAACAAATCAGAAGTATCAATGCATATCAGCACAAAATCAGCAACAAATCAGAAAATCAGTGGAATATCAGCACAAGCTCAGCAACAAATCAGCAAGATCAGTACAAAGTCAAGGAAAAAAAACACAAAAATCCATAAAAATTGGATAAATCAAAGGAGCAAATTATCAACAAAGCAAAAATCAAGAGAAAAACATTCGTCCTCTGGTGAAAACTTGGCAATTCAAGCGCCTTGGACAAGTACCATGGTGAAAACCTGGCAAACAGGCACCATGCGTAGTGCCCCCCTAATTCCTTTCTGCAATTAGGGGCTTCCTTTCTATCACCTCTTATCCAACATGTCCTCCATCCCTTCCTTCATCCTCCATTGGATCTTGATAACAAAAATAGAGACTATCAGATGTACATGCTTTTAGGCACCTCCTTGGCATCCATTGCACCTTTCAGCTACATATCCGCTATCCAATCCTTTCATCCTAGCTTCCATCCTTCCTCATCCTCTTGTTGGCATATCTTCCGTCCAAGCATACACCATGCCTTTAAAACACATGAACTATCTTAAACAGGAGGCATCCTCTTCCTTGGTGATGTATTCCTTGGAGGCTATCCAAATCCGAATCTTCCATCTCCCAAAATCCTCAGCAATTTCTCTATCCAAATCCAAACCAACCACCATCCAATCCTTCCAGCACCCCTCTATCTTAATCCATCAGCAGTTCCTCCAGCATCCTCTATCTTGATCCACCAGCAAACCAACTCAGCGTCCCATATCCTTTATCAGAATCCAACATCCACCATCCATAGCAGAAAGCAGATTCACCATCTTTTGCACCAAAATCTAGAGCTCCAAATCCACAAGCAGTATCATGTTCCAGCCCTTTGAGTTGTTTCCATCCCTTATCCTAAATCAGAAATCATCCTCTTTTTGGCACAACGTGTTGTCTTAAAGAAATCAAAACCTTGTCCTTGCATAGCCTTATCATCTCGAGCAAGAGATTGGCTTGAATTGACAAGAATCCAGTTGACCGAAGATCATCAGTCTATCCTAGGTTGACGCAATCCTATCACTGATCCTCCATTGGGAAAACAACAGCTCATTTTGTTGACACTTGGTAATCTCCCTCCAGCTTTCCATCTTCCAACTCCTTCAGCAAATCCATCATCCAATCTTCCCAAATCTTCCTCCATCCCAATCTTCTAGCAGTTCCATCCTCCCCATCCTCAGCATTTTCCTCCATCTTTCCAACACCTAGTATCTTCTCTTGTCATTGGTATCTAGCTATAGGCCAACCTCATTGCAATCCAATGCCATTCATCCCTATCCACACCTTGCTAGCAATCTTCCCAACCTATCCATATCTTCTAGCTAGCCAACATCCAAGATCAAGCCAACCGATCAAATCACATCCTTCGTCTTGTAGCAGGCCTTGATCTCAATTCAATCATCATCATTGGGATATGTCTTTCCCAAATCCGTGTCATTTTAGGACACATCATCCATCGCTAGTCCATCTTGGCCTTCCAACCTAGCTGGGGCACCATCTTGCATATCTTTGAAGTTGTCAGCTTCATCCCCAGGTTCTTTGTACATCCTATTCAGCGTCTTGTACCATAGCGTCAGTCGTGTCTCCACCTAAGCTCATTTGTGTCTTTAGGTCCCATCCTTTGTCTTAGTCCTTTGTCTGTCCTGCAGCAGCATTTGATCAAATATCTTGTCCCATCCCCAGCCTCAGAAAACTCTTAGTCCCACTCAGGCCTTGTGCTTCAGCAACATCAATTGTCAGCTTATCCTTGCTCATCCTGATTATTCCTTGAACTTCAGCTTTTGCCAGCGAACAACTACACTTATTCTCTCACCAACCCATGGGTCCTTGAGGATATATCGTTCCTCCTGTCTGACCTAATCTTCCACCCATGGGTCCTTGAGGATATATCGTTCCTCCTGTCCGACCTAATCTTCCATCCTGGTCCTTGAGGATATATCGTTCCTCCTATCCGACCAATCTTCCCACCATCAATCAAACCTAATCTCTCTCCTTGGCAAAGGATGTCTTTTTGGAGTTATCATTTTGATCTTGGATTTTTGTCCTTTGGGTCTTGTTAATCTTTTTGGCTTCTCATTATCCCACCAGGGTCACCACGATTCATTATATCACGGTGTGCTGCGTGTGCGGATAATCTGGGGCAAGGTCTTTTGATCTTTCGCTTCTGCCTGTGAGTCAGTTGTGTGTTTGTGGTTCCTTCAGCATCGGTTTCGCCATGTCGCCTCTGCGCTTCATGTGTGATGTTGGGGCAACCCTGTGTGTTTGTTTAGCGTCAGTCCTCGTCAGTCCTCTGCGACGTTGTTGACAGGCCTCGTGATCCCAGTATCCTTGGCAGGTCTCTAACATAGCTATATTAAATCTAGGCTGTGCACTCCCGTTTGCACTTGGAGCTATCTGGTCCCTTGCATTTATCATATAGATTAATCTTGCATCTTTGCATACAGCTGCATCTTGCATCTTGCATTTCCATCTCATCTTGCATATCATCCATATTTGTTCTTAGAAGTGAGGTTATTTATCTCCCCTTTCTTCCTAGGCCCTTCCTTCCTCGTCCCGTTGGGCACACTCTATCCCAGGGCGTAATCCCTCTTTCTCCTTGTCCCACTGGGCGCATCTTCCCTGATTTTGTCCCACCGGGGCATGTTCCCCTTTCTTCTAGTCCACCCAGGTGTCATACCCTCTTCTTCTGATTCTAGCCTCGGCATCTTGTTTTCTTGTCTTTGATGCCATGCCACTTGCGGCATCGCATCAAAGAGGGGCAAAATGTAGACACCGAAAAATCCTTCAGAAAATAAATTATTTTTGTTTTCTGAAAATCCTTGATGACATCATCATTTATTAATTAATTAATTATTTAATTAATTAATTTATTTTTATGGCATTAAATCCCTCTCTCTTAATTAAAAATCCTTAATTAAGGAATCTAGCCTAAAAATGTCATTTGGACATTATCCCTAATTTATTAATTATTTAATTAATAAATTGACCAAAAACCTCAAAAATAAATTAATTTATTTTTAATTTATTTTTTATCCCAAACTTGGCCAATTTCCTCTAGACCACTAACCTCTTCCAAAATCTTCTAATCCCTTCTTAATTTTGATTAAAAGGCTAATCCCATCTTTTCTAACCCTAACCCCAAGGTTAAATATTTAATTAAGGTTAAATATTTAATTTCCATATTTATTGAAAATATTTTAATAAATATTCCTCAAACTTAAGCTTTTGGAATGAATAAAATTTATTCCATGAAACCTAAGGAGAAATCTAGACTCTTCTAGAATCTTCTCAAATCCACCCTCTTCACCCATCCTAATCCTTTTTCTAATCCTAATCCTACCCTTAAACCTTTGTGCAATCCTAACCAAGCTTAAGACTTTCCTAAACCAAAGCAAAGTCTTCCCTTCCAAATATCTCAACCACAAAGCATTTATTGCTTCCCCAAAGTCTTCAAAGCCTCTTAAAGCCCATTCATTGCTCTTACAAGCATTTATTTGGAGATTTATGAGCTTGGAGCCCCCTTTGTTGACTCCTTTTTGCCCTTCCCTTCATCCACTCACCTTGTGACATGTGTCACCTCCTGATTGGCTGAGAACTAGCACAATCCATGTGCTTCCCTTTGAGTGAATCTTGGCCTCTCTTAAGGATTTCAATCCTGGCCATTCATTCCTCCTACCCCAAGCTTTAGAAATCCTATAAATACCCTCACTTCCTAAGGCAAATCATCCTTCAACTCTCAAACTCAATAGCAAAGTTATAATGCCATTTTCATTTTAGCATAAGCATAAATTCATCATTTTAGATCATTTCCAAGCTTAAATCACATCTAAATTAGCTTAAATGGATTAACATAGATTCATTTCTTGTTTTAATCTTAGTTTCAATCATTTAGCTTTTGCATATTTGTGTGTTCTTGAGGCCTTTGAGGCAAAATAGGTTCCTCATACCTATTTTGTGTCATTTTGGGTCTTCTTGATCCTCAAATCATCCATCTTGCATGCTCCAAGTGCTTGAGTTTGCACACCCACATCCCTCTATATCTAAGCATATCAAACGGTGCATGGGCGCATCCGTTTTAAGCTTAAACTGAGGTGGCTTTGATTTTAGTTTGTTAACCTTTGAATTTGATTTGATTATATGCTATGACGTTTGTTTGTCTTTGGCCTTCAAAACAGGTTTAGGTGCACTCTCAAATCCTAGTTTACAGTTTCACATAAAACATGTTGAATTATGTTTCCTCAAGAATTTCATAAGTTTCTAGTATTTAAAAATTCTTTCATAACACTTGCAATGTATCTTGCAATAATACATATTGCCATTATTTATCATAATTCAAGTCCTAATTTCTGGAAAACTTTCACATCTTTATTTAATTATCATCATTCTTTCACTACATAGTATCTCATAGAATTTTATCTTCTTTCTCTACTACAATAATGTAGAGAAATAGAATTAAATTCTTAAGTGTATCCCACACAAAAAGTACTTCATAATTTATTTTTTATTTTTTTTAACATATTCTAACATTTTGCAATAGAAAACAATCATACCACTCAAAAGTGGACAGTTGTCAAGTTCACATAACTGTTTCAAAATTTCATAGTTCCAAGAACAACTAGGGACATTTAGAAAATTTCACACACATAAAAAATATTGTCCCTCAAATGTCTATTTCCACAAAACAAGGATCATCCTATCCTTTTCTATCAAGTTAAATTGAAATTGGAAAAATTATTCTAGTCAATCTAGGGAACCACAATTACGATCATAGACTAAGTAGTAATTGAATCACAATTTATGCATATAAGGGTTCACAACTAAACATAGTGAACTCAAGGCCCTAGTATGGAACCCAGAGCTCTGATACCATATGTAAAGACCGAGAAATCCACAAACACCACATAAGCATAAAAAGACAAAAAAAATTCCTATGTCGATTCCATAGTCATAGTCGGTCAACACTAAAGACTAATCGACCATAAAGATCAAGACAACAATTATTCATGATTACCAAATTCTATTTCTTTTCAATTATTCAACATAACACAAAATTTAATATTTCCAAAAGTAATCGACCATTTTGTTGAAACTATAATATTTCCATAATTAGTAAAATTACAATGTTCAATTTCAGAATGCTGACTAACTTGTCGTGCACCTTACATCATAAATGGATTATAACATAATTACATTATGAACAAAACTATAGGATCATAATAACATGAATGCCATCGGACAACTGTCCATCTGCATGCTCCTGTCTCCTAAGCCATTGGACACCTATCCATCTGCAAATCTCAAGATGGGAGTGTGGTTCAAGGGTTTAATTCACCCAACCATAGAGTGGTTAGCTCCCCCAAGGCTCATCCTGAAATGAAGAGCGCACCGACCCTGCCCAAGAAGTCTATCTCTCAGCACTGATGGATCGGAAAGAATCTGGTGTGTCTGTGAAACTAACTACTTTCCACATATGTCTAAGCAGAACTAATCACAGATTACAGGAAGATGAAACATAAATAACCAACACATTTAAGAAAGCATGTGTTTCCATAGCTTTGGCCAAAGCACTTTTAAAACTAAACTTCTACTGGCAGGTAAAGAAAAAATAAAATTACCCTTTCCTGGGATTCCCCATCCTACACCTTCCTTTACCTTTCAAAAAGTTCTATAACTTAATATTTATTAAATACAAAATACGTTTCAACATAAAATAAAATAAAAGGTTTGATACCAACTTCCAAAAACACTTAAGAAAACAATATTTAAAAATTTTTGGTCTTATTCAATATTCCATGATGTTGGCTCTTTCTAAGTTCAGAAAAATCTCTAAGTTTCAGAAAAATCTCTTAACTGCTCAAATTTTCCAATATACTTGACATTGCTATTTTTCTTCTTTAATGGTGTTTATATTTCATAGAATTGAATAATTTGCCTTTCACTAAGTTTGCAGTTTTATTTCAACAAAAACTTTTCGTTAACTACATTCATCTAAAACCCATCTATTTTTACTAAAAGAAAATCGTAAGTTACAACATGTTTCCTACATCTATGATGTGAAAATAATCAAGGTAAAGTTCTTAGATTCTCATGTTTCTAATAGAATTTACATAGACATCAACACTTGTTTTGTCATTCTGACAGTTTATGGTGTTCTCAACAGTAAATAGTTCCAAAAAAAAATGGACACAAAGATAGCATGATAAAATTTATTCGGATTCAAAATTCTTTTCTATTGATTTAATATTTTAAAAGCAGCTCTAATTCTTTCCTATCTATACCTAATAGAAATTTGCTTCTACAGAGAAATTTGTATATATCTACACATACAGATTTTTAACAAGTAATAATATAAAAACTAAGAACCTGAAAAATAAGTGGAGCACCCAACTATGTTGTGCCTTTCTCTCTGTCTCCAACATCTCCCTCTGGTGTGTGTTGGTTTTGTCTCCAACATCTCCTGTTGTTTATCTTTTTTTTTCTCCCTTAAATGTTGTGCTCCCTTTCCCTATTTAACCTCCCTATTTTCTTTGCTACTTGCACTAATCAAGGAAAGAAACAAAAATGTGCTTTTGTTTTCAACCCCTCGGTGCTATCCTCTTTGACTCTAATCTTCCAGAATGGCAGTTTCAGGAAGATTCTAGACACCACTTATACCGATGGTTGGGTTGGTGAAGAGAAAAAAAAATCTTCTGACAATGCATTTAATCTCGTAGACTTTCTATGCCAGCTAGCTCTAGGAGAAAAGAGGGACGTGACAACCTTCCCCCCTTAAGAAGTTCATTGTCCATGATGAATCGATCAAATTTTGCAATCATATCCAAGAATGTCAAGAAATTTACATTGACATGGCTAATAATTCTAGTTCCATAGTTCATGATAACGCATGTACCCACATTTAAATTTTTATCATAGAATTAACAAGTTTAAAATTTACTTAGATCATATTCTAATCAACTTTTAAATCTCCACACACACCATGCATTTACCATTTGAGATAGAGTTTAGAAATAAAAATCAATAGCAAGTTTAAAAATCAAATACTACGTGGTGTGTGAAAACCCAAATTTTTCCAATCAACCATTACCAAGAAAATAAACTTCTCTTTATGAAACACACCCCCACCTTCAATCCTATCAAATCCATCAAACCACTAGATTGATCATCAATAGGTTAGTCCACAAATCCAAAACCATATTTAAATACAGTGCAATCAATCATCCATAAAACATCATAGTATTCACATTAAGCCATAATACCATTTCTCAACATTCTATATCCCAAATAACATCAAAGCAATGCAATTCACATGATAACATATTTACTTCCATGATATCCATAATAATGTCTAATATGTCGAACATAATCATAAAACATAAGGACTTTGGTCATAAGCATCTGACCAAGTCATCAAAGTCCAAACTGTAGCTGAGAGTCCAAAATAAAAAGAGTCTATGAAATCAGTTATGACAATACCTAAAATGCCTCAGCTATATTGTGTATTTAGCTCATGTATGAGTTGGAGCTTAACCAGTCTCATACCACTTACACCAGTCTGTGTTTAGTCTTTAGTAGATGATGACTAGGTATATTCTCTACATGGGACTCTTGTGTTAAACCATATGCCACTACCTATTCACTATTTTCCTGGGGTGAGCTTGTTATACCATCTGTTACGACTGTGAGAGAGAGATTCCATGCATTTTCTCTATGCACGATCATGTCTTCTCTAGTATGCTTTGAATGCCAAATGCAATGACTATTTATGGCTGGGTATGACTGTGATGATCACCTAATTGCTAAGAAGTCCTCTTACTATTGTGTCCTAACTAGACTTTTCTGATAGTTTTGTAAGGTTTCATACACCCTGGTGTTTGCTTTCATAAAGCTATTACATAGGTGATATTACTCAGAGTTTGGTTCCAACACTTAAGGAGCGTCACTAGATGTTTCACTTGTTGAGATGAAATAAAATGATGTTAATATTCAAATAGTCCTTCTACTATTGAAAATGTTGAAGATGAGTTGATTTCTTACCCATCCAATGAAGTCCAATGTGAAAATAAATTTTTCTTCCACCTTGAAGAGGGTTGGGGCTACGTCCAATCTTCTCTTAAATTCCTACGGGTTTATGTCCTTTGAATAACCAGTCACAATAAGTAACCAGATTTCTTTTCTTTAATTTTATATTATCTCATGGTACTTTTTTTGAGATGTACTTTTCCTTTTTATAACCTTAAAGTGAGTGCAAGCACAAAAACCTAAGCCATGTGGGATTAAAGGTCACTTAAGTCACTTTTATAACATAAAGTAAGTTTATAATAAGACATAAAGTGACTTTATAATACCACTTTATAAAATAAAGTAATTCTAACTATAGAAACAAAGTCCAAATAAGAATTATTTTCCCACACAAACCTGTGACTGGCTAGAATCCTCTGAAATGAAGCCATTAGCCTATCCGGATGGATAGATAGACTAATCAAGCATCTAAATGACCTACTGTTGGGAAGGGGACATTACAGTCCTCCCTTCCTGGGATTTCTTGCCCTCAAGAAATCTCAATGTTGGGTGCTGCAGAATCAACTCACCCTCCTAAGTGGCATCCTCGTAAGGTAAGTCCCTCCACTGAATCAAGTACTCACAGACAATCATATTCCATAGTTTCCTCTCCTTGACCTCAATAGCCTCTACTAGAACTAAAACCAGTTTACCCTCCTCGTCCAGTGGGGGTAAACCATCTGAAACCACTATCTGTTATTAGATTGCCTTCTTGAGGCAAGAGACGTGAAAAAAATTGTGGATCATGTTGTCTAATGGAAGATCTAGCTCGTAGGCCACCTTGCCAACTCTCCTTGAGATGTAAAAGGGACCATAGAATTAGGGTTTGAGCTTCTTTGACCCACTCCGCTTAAGGGAGCTCTCTATATAGGGTTGTAGGGGAAAAGGTAAACCATGTCTCCTATCTCAAAGCTCCACTCTATCCTGTACGGATCAGCATATAGCTTCTATTGATTTTGTGCTCTTTGTATGTTCTCTCTGAGAGATATGAGTATATCCTGGTGATCTTGTAACCAATCTCTCACAATCGGAGCCCTCCTGTCATGTAGAGACAAATCTATGAAAGAGAGTGGCTCGCTTCCATAGAGAGCTCAAAATGGTGACATGTCAATCATCATGTGGTATGTGGAGTTGTAGCAGAAGTCCCCCAAGTACAACCATCAGACCCATGCTCTATGCTGCCCCGCTACATAGTTTTGGAGGGTAAAAGCACAATAAGTTGTCACTGTTTTACAAAGGAAAAGGCTAAAAAAATTAAAGTTGTTCAACTTCAATAGTATAAAAATGATATTTATGTTTAGAATTTGAAGATGATGTAAAATAATTAAATATGATAAAATGGATGAATTTTATGATTAATATTTTTAATAATTTTTTTGAATAAGAATTAATATGTTTTTTAAAATTTTAAAGATGATTTTTAGTTGCTAAAAAATGTTGAAAATTAGGGGTCTAGTTCCCACCAAAAAATTATATGTAAATAAACATTTTTTCCCCTAATTTCAAAATATGTCATAGATGGCATATATAGCTAGTGCATCAAGAAAAAAAAATTGGTTTCTGACCTATATTTTCTCTTTTATAACAATTCAAATTCCAACTCACTGAAGTTGACAGTTTTCATCTTGCAACATATTTTCATAACAAATCTATCCCAATTAAAAAAAGAAATATATCTTCTTGAAGAGGACTCTCTCCTCTAGTGCACCATATATTTTTCAAATTTATCTAATATAATTTACTATTTTTTTCTTTATCCGAATCAACATCTCCTTGACTGTTAAAATACCTACTTGCAATATTTTTTAATTACAATAAACTATGTCTAATTAAAACACTATAAAATCTATATGATGATATTCTTGACTCTGATCTCTACAAAAGGGTAACTTTTTATTTTTTTTTAAATATCATTAAAAATATTAGGAGTTATGGAAATGTCACTTTTTTGAAATAATTTTATTTTTATGGTAATTGGACCCAAAGTGGTATAAAATATGAATTTAATAGATGTTTCCAATTGGAAAAGTTAAACCACTTATCTAACTTACTTAGAATGAATTTAGCTAGACCATATGCTTGGCCAAAATTAATTTTTAGTTAGAAATACTAAAATTCAATTATGCTAATAAGTTAGCCTAAAAGGTGACACCTGATTGTGCTTTTACCTTGGAGGTAGCTTTCCACCCATCTATTTACAATCTCTATCTAGTCATCTATCTATAGGTGGTAACTGGTACTAGGAGTCAGTTTAGTGTCGTCCATCTTAAAAAACTCCTACCAAAAGGTGCTAAGGAACTTGTTATCCCTGTCGCTCACAATGGTCTCAGTGAGACCATGCAGTCTAAAGAGCTCACGAAAAAATAACTCCACCACCTATGCGGCTGACCAATCTGTGATGATAGCAAAGAAGTAAGAGAACTTGGTGAGTATGTCGATCACTACATAAATGTTGTCCCTTCCTTGCATGCTTGGAAGACCAGTGATGAAATCCATCAATATACCTTCCCACTTCTGAGCTAGAATGGGAAGGGGCTGCAATAACCTAGTTGGATGCTCATGCTCTGACTTGTTCTACTAACAAGTCTCGCACTCTTTGACATGCTGGAGTACATCATCCTTGAGGCCCTTCCAAGAGAACCTCTCTTTAACTTGCCTATAAGTCTTGAAGAATCTTAGATGTCCCAATGTGGTCACATCATGAACAACCCTCAAAATATTAGCCTTAAGCTTCGAACTCAGCACTAGGTAGATCCTGTCCTTATAAAGGATAATGTCATCAACCACCATGTACCTACTATCTAGAAACTGACCGTCCAAAACCTGACAAGCTTGAATATTCTTAGAATACTCAACCAGCAAAAGAGATTTCCAATCAGCAGAAATCTCTGAAAGAATACAATAAACTACTATTGAAGGTCTCCTAGAGAGTGTTTTAGCCATGACATTATTCTTCCCCTTGACATACTCAATGCCAAAATTATAGGCCTGAATCTTACTAACCCACTTTTTTTGTCTCTCATTCAAATCCTTCTGCTCCAAGAAGTAGCACAAACTATTATGGTCTATTTTGACTATGAACTTGCCACCCACTAAATATTCTCTGAATTTAGCCAAGGTGTGCATCATGGCAAGCATCTCCTTTTCATAAGTGGAATAAAGCCTCTCACAATCCCTAAGCTTTCTACTCTCAAAATCTATGGTGTTCCTATCCTACATTAATACCACACCAATTCCATTCCCCAAGGTATCACACTCTAAGACAAAGAAGCGGGAGAAGTATGATAGAACCAAAACTAGACAAGTCCTCATGATGGTCTTGAGCCTATCAAAGAAAGCCTCGACCTCATATGTCCATCTGAAGGCTCCCTTCCAAGTAAGATCGGTGAGGGGAGCGCATTTTTTTTGAGAAAATCCCTTAACAAACCTCCTATAGTAAGAACATAGCCCAAAGAATCCTCTCAAATATAATACATTATGCAGAGGTGGCCAATCTTGAGTTGCCTAGATCTTCTCCTAGTGCACCATAACTCCATCTTCTCTTATCACATGCCCCAAATAGAGAATCTTCATCAACCCAAACTCACACTTGGATCCTTTTACAAATAGAGGTTGGCTCTCCATGATTCTCAAAACCTCATCCAAGTGCTACAAGTTCTCTACCCATGTCCTATTGTAGACTAGGATGTCATCAAAGAATACCATAACGCTCTTGAGCAACTACATTTTAAAAATGTGATTCATGAAGGACTGAAAAGTGGCAGGTGCATTAGTGAGCCCAAAAGGCATCACTAAGAACTTGTAGTGTCTGTAGTGGCATGTGAAAGTTTTCTTATGGACATCCTCATCTTGGACATGTATCTTATGATACCTAGATCAAAGATCAATCTTTGAGAAACAAAATACCCCATGTAACTCATCTAGAAGCTCATCAATCCTAGGAATGGTATACCTATTCTTGATGGTTCTCTTATTCAATGCATGGTAATTAATACACATGCGAAGAGTACCATCCTTCTTCTTCACTAAAACTATAGAAGAAGCAAAAGGGCTAGAACTAGGTCTGATGTTCCCCATGTCTAATAGCTCCTTAATCATCTTCTCAATCTCCTCCTTGTAATGCCTAGGATGACGATAAGGAGTGGTGATTACGGGCTTGGCCCCCTCCTCCAACTCTATGATATGCTTGAAGCCCTTGTCTGGAGGTATACCTGGAGGGATGTCCTCAAAACCCTGCTTGTGCCTATCAAGCACACCCTTTATGTCAATGTGAATCTAATGCCCTAAATCCAGTGAGGGTCTAGTGGATATGAAGCACTGGGCTTCCCACTCCATGTTGTTGTGTCTGAAGATGACCTCCATCATATGAGTTGAAACCACAGGTATGACCCACTATCTGACATGGCCTTAAGTGTAACCAACTAATCACTCTTCATAAACTCTAACTATTTTCAATGATGATCGATGGTATACCACTCTAGGGTATGTAGCCACTGCATGCCTAGGATGGCATCAAGACTATCTAAGTCTATGATGTAGAATTCTACCTCTAGGAGATAATCTCTAAAATGAATCTGGAGTCCTTCAATCTTCCTTGTGCAACTCAATAAGTCTCCCCTGGCCACCTTAACCTCAAACTCTGACATGCTATCTATCGGGAGTCCTTTCCTAGAAACCAAAATGATGTTGATGAAATTATGTGCTGCACCTATGTCAAGAAGGAAAATGATCTATTTTCCTCTAACCACTCCCTTGAGATGAAAATAGTGATAGGCAAGAATACCTGAGAGGGATGCTAAAGTAATAGGGGGTTGTCCTGCATGAATCTCCCTCTTCTTCCTCTCTACTGTATGCTCATCCTGAGCCTCTGCATCGCTACTCTCATCATCACTACCCTCTTGCTTCTCATAATCATCATTGGATACCACCTCAATGTAGTGTACCTGACCCTTCCCAAGGAACCTATGATCCAGATCCCAAGGCTCTCTACATGTGAAGCACATCTTCTTCCTTCTCAACTCATTATGAGTCTCGAAGTCAAGTCTAGGAGGTATGCTCTTATTCTAATTTTTATTTCTCTAAAGGGAAGAAGACCCCTTAAAGGTTTTCTTCGGTGGCTTTAGAATGGATGATGGCAAGTCCAAGTCATGTTCCAACTTAATGGCATCATCTAGAGTGTCTAGCTTGAGGACTCTAACCAGCCCTTTGAATCTATCATGTAGTCCCTCAATAAACAATATTACCTTTCTCTTCTCTGTCATATCTAGAACCAAAATAGACACCCTCTGAAACTCATCAATACGGTGGTCCAATGATCCACTCTACCTCAACTGAGCTAACTCCCTGTAGTAGACCTAAATATCCTTCTAGTCAAAGTGGGTGATCAATTTAGTGTTGAAGATCTCATAAGATGCAATCAACCCATGATCTTGGTGATGAGGCCATGATGCCACCAATCATATGTTGCACCCTCTAAATACATGGTTGTGAACTTAATCACCTCCATCTCTGACATGGGTTTCAGGGTCAGGAAGGTATCTAGCTTGTGAATCCAAGCTCTTGCAGAAATCTTGTTGCTGCCATCAAAAATAGGGAGGGTCAATTTATTCAAAGAATGTTTAAGATCTCTGTTTGGTCCCCTGGGCCTCTGATCATGTTGTGCTCTACCAAAATCCCTCCTTTGTGTCAGGTACTGAACAAATGTCAAGTCAGCCTTGACTCTGTCAAGTAACATATCCCACTCATCATATATGGCTACAACATTATTCAGAAGTCCAGTTGCTACCTCAGGCTGGGCTACTTCTTCCTCGACATTATTCCCTATGAATGTAAGCATAAGGGGCCTATTTGTAGTGCGAGTGGCTGCTCTAGCAGCTCTGGGTGATCTTGCCACACTATTACCACCACTATGATGGCTCTGGGGTCTCCTAGCTACAACTATCAGCTACTGCATAACCCTTATGAGATGGTGTAACACATCAATGATGTGGTCCTATCCCACACAAAGAGCTCTCATTGTTTCTCTGACCTCTTTGTCCTCATCTTCCATGCATGTACCTCAAGTGCCATGTTCAAAGATAATATTCTCATCATCCTCTATATTACTATTCTCAATATCTACCTATACCAATGGTTCAGCCTATCCCTGTTCGACCCTATTATGTCTAAAATGATATTCCTTGTGTCAACTGTGCATGCTTGGACAAAATTACCCAACTAAAAATAAATGCCCACTAGATTGGAAAGACCATTGGCTCTGATACCACTAAAATGTCCTAACCCAGTCTAAACTATATTTTATTCTCTCTTTTTTTAATTTTATGTATTCTTGCTTGTGAACCTTCAACTTAGTCTGGTTTATTTTGCAATGCACATGATACTTCTAGTTCAGTTTATAAGACCATTTTAGTACTTCACATAGAACATTGATTTCAAGATTGTTGTTATTTGGAAGAGCCTAATTTAATGTACAAAGTGCTTCCTTCAATAATAATTTAGAGCATAAACCATTTCCAGTCTTAATTCAATGGTAATCCCACACAAAGAAAGTCTATAATAACTAGCATTCAAACTAATGATTCAAAAATATAATCTTTATATATATATATATATATATATATATATATATATATATATATATATATATATATATATATATATATATATATATATATATATATATATATATATATATATATATATATATATATATATATATATATATATATATATATATATATATATATATATATATATATATATATATATCTATATATATATATATATATATATATATATATATATATAGATATATATATATATATATATATATATATATATAGATATATAGATATATCTATATATATATATATATAGATATATATATATATATATATATATATATATATATATATATATATATCGGATTTAGTTCACTGAACCCAATAATGAGAAAGATACAAGATGGTCCAACCTAGTTATTTTTCTAGGACCATGATCTCTTTATGAGGAATCCATGAATGATTAATGTAGCTATGTGTGCAACACAGTGCATGTTAGTCCTCTGACTAGCCAGTTCAAATATACTATCCTTCATGTGCTATCTACCATTGTCTGACTATGTGAGACTCATACACCTCTTGTGTCATGTTATGAGCCTAGCAACGATATCAGGGTGATAAGAGCTTCCTCACGATATCAGTGTGCAATTGCAATGTGAGCACCCAGTTCATGCGCCCAGACCCACACACTATCTAAATTGCCTCAATTGTTTTGTGTATCCATCTTACGTATGCGTTAGAGATTAACCGGTCTCATATCACTTACACCAGTTCATGTTCAGTCTTTAGCAGATGGTGACTAGGTATATTCTCTACACGAGACCCATGTGTTAAACCGTATGCCACTACATGTTCACTATTTTCCTGGGGTGAGCTTGTTATTCCAACTGTTACAGGTGTGAGAGAGATGGCATGTGTTTTCTATTGCCATGATCACATCTTCTCCAGTATGCTTCAAATGCCAAATGTAGTGACTATTTCCAGCTAGCTATCACTGTGATGATCACCCGCTTGCTAAGAAGTCCTCTTAAACTAATGTGTGCTAACTAGAATTTTCTGATAGTGTCGTAAGGTTTGATACACCCTGGTGTTTTCTTTCATAAATCTATTAGGCAGGTGATATTACTCAAAGTTTAGTTCCAACACTTAAGGAGTGTCACTAGATGCCTTTTCACTTGCTAAGATGAAATGAAATGATGTCGATATTCAAATAGTCCTTCTACTATTGAAAATGTTGAAGATGAGTTGATTTCTTACCCATCTAATGAAGTCCAATGTGAAAACTGAATGCTTCCACCTTGAAGAGGGTTGGGGCTATGTCCAATCTCCTCTTAAATTCTTAATGGTTTGCATCCTTGGAATAACCAATCACAATAAGCAACCAGATTTCTTTTCTTTAATTTTATATTATCTCATGGTGCTTTTTCTGAGATATATTTTTCCTTTTTATAACCTCAAACTGAGTGCAAGCACAACAAACTAAGCCATGCGGGATAAAAACTCACTTAAGTCACTTTTATAATATAAAGTAACTTTATAACATAAAGTGATTTTATAATAAGACATAAAGTGACTTTATAATAACACTTTATAAAATAAATTGATTCTGACTATAGAAATAGAGCCCAAATAAGAATTATTTGCCCACGCAAACCTGTGACTGGAAGGCATCCTCTCAAATGAGGCCATTAGCCTATCTAGATGGA
Source organism: Chamaecyparis obtusa (assembly GCA_027943335.1). Classification (NCBI taxonomy): domain Eukaryota; kingdom Viridiplantae; phylum Streptophyta; class Pinopsida; order Cupressales; family Cupressaceae; genus Chamaecyparis; species Chamaecyparis obtusa. Next base: position 197,186 of record BSBK01009532.1, read on the forward strand.
TAGATAGACTAATCAGGCATCTAAATAGCCTACTACTAGGATGGGGACATTACAATGCATCTATCATAAATAGAGGCCCACAAAGCTTACCAGTTAATCTTGGTGACCAATATTTTAATTCCCATAATCAGAATATTTTTATCATCTCGTGTTGCTTAGTTATTTATTATCTTCAATTATATATCTAGTTAATTTCCTTTTATTTAATTAATCTTCCTAGCTCATCAAAGCACTAGTTAAGTGAGGTGGCATTAGACCATTTTCTCCTTGGGATCACATCATCCCAAGGATAGAAAATCCCCTTCTCTACATTGTTCAAGTAGAGTAGATGATGCTACATATTTATAAGTATACAATTTGCTTCTAGACTTTATACAAGTATTAATTTTAACTATAAAATTGTTAGAAATGATTGTGATTGTTGAAATTTCTATTTGTCAATCTAAAAATCTTATATAAATTATGCTCATGCTAAGCCTATTGATGTTTATTATCATTGTGTGAGATACCAATGAATTACAAGATTTTATTACAAAAGGTTGACACACAAGAAAATGTTGAAAATTCCCTCATGAAGAAAACAACCATAGATAAATTATCTTAATACAAAAAATTATAAACCTTAGATCTTGTACTTAATATTATTACCAACTTTGCAAGTGCTATATGAATTTTTTGTATCTTCAACACTCTTTGAGAAGTGTACTTAGACACCTATATATAATTAAAGAAATAATTTGTAATCAAAATTTTCCTCGAGTCTTGTTATCATTTGTCACCCAATGAAGAGGGAGGTGGAACACTATAATGGATTTTATATTTGACTTTGAAATCATTAAAATCCCAATGGATAGCTCTGTAATTAATAATATAATGCTCAATATATCCTTTTATACCAAACCCCTGAATACCAACTCAATGAATCTGGAAAAATAGTTTGTCATTCGAAGGCATTTGGAAGAGAGCAGTTATTGATACTTAAGGGCAATTTGGAAAAACACTTTGTAAAGTTTTATGTCTCAAGTCTGTCATAGACCTTTTATGGTTTCTAGGTGTTGCACATGCGCACCTTACAAATTTCTTCCTTCAAAACGTTTGAATGCTCTAGGGTTTCATGATCCTAGAAATCAGTGTGTTTTCTTATGTGGCATGTTAAAAACTAACTTCTACCTTGTTGTCAGGCAGTAAAGGTGATATTGTTATCTTTTTGTGAGGCCTAGAATGGACTATGTCATCACATGCCTTTTACAGGGATTTTGTTTGGGTTGTACATGACATCCACAGTTATGTCGATCTATTTGATGTGGGTCAGATTGGGGGTTATGTTTACTTTGTCAATATTGTTGTTGTCGTTTAGGTACAAAGTCATTCTGAGTATTGTGCTTTAACATGTCACATTGCTAGTGTCAACATAAACTTTTAAGGAAGCAACTCAGAAGAAAAATATAATTGATACCGTAAATATAACAAAAAACACCAGAAACTGCAAATAGATTTGAACTTTCATCTCTCTCAACAGGCTTTCCTCAATTTTGAAAATGTTGTATTACTAATTTTCATTGTCTAAACTTTGAAAAAATAACTAAGAAAATTTGACAAAAATAACTCAAAAAGCATTGTCTTTACAATTGGTTTTTCATGTTTACTGGCTTGACAGAAAAATGACGCACTACCTTGCAAATTCATGGTGATTGATTTCATAAAATTTCCACTTTGTTACAATATCTTTATAGCCTTACTTCTTAAAATGTATAATTACCTTTAGTAGAACACTTAGATGGCATTAAAGCTAGTTTTAATTGCTTTGTTAAGAAGGAATTTTTTTTAAAGATAAGTCAAACTCTATCATGTACTTTTCCAATATTTGTATCAATGCATGCCCACATATTTCAACAAAATAATTGCACAACATAGTTATTACATTTGAAATAGTTATTGGTGACACACATCTTAATTATGTAAATGAGACATTACTGTTGATACTAAATGCAATGACCCAGTAACACATATAATGCCACTGCATTTATTATTCAAAAGTTTCAGAAAATTTCCAGCCTTCTTTATAGCTTCTTCCACAAAGTCAGGTTCTTTGGCAACCAGTAAACATGGTTTATCAGGAAATGTTCTTTGTGAATTTGGATCACTTAAATCATCAGGTAGATTGTGATTTTTCTTTTTGGCCAACTCTGCGACCGAAAAATTATGCCCTTGTACAACCTGCATCCAAGCACTCAACAATGATGAAGCTAGTGTTGTTCAAGTATTTCCTCCAGCCACACTAACTTCTATGAAAATAGCTACATTTGGTTGTTCACCTATAATCTCAAAACACAACATCAAGAAGTGTAAGAAATTAATGAATTGCAACAGCAAATCATTATGAAAAAGTTACTAGTTGCAAAATTGAACTAAAATATTTTTGCAAATTTCTTGAAACTATACTACATCTAATATGTCAGTGAATGAATTATGAATTCTAATTAGCTTAAATCCATATCAAAACAATATAAAATTTGGAAAGTTGGTTGAAATCAACATTCCTTATCATGAGAAAGTTGAAACTATTGGCATGTGATGTTTTGGAGTATTGGAAATCATCTAAGGGTTTTCATTCATGGAAACACTTATGATAGTGTGATTTCACATTGTGGAGATTGCCACTGGATTCACAGTCATGAAAAGGACTAAGTCCAAAATCAGGAAAATAGGGTACAGTTCCACAATTTTGGATAGCGATGAAGAAATACAAGGTATTATGGATTACAAAGTTAACTAGAGGTATTTTGGGATATGTACATGCTTCAATTAAGATCACATGAGTTTTAGATAGTTGGTGTGTGAGATACAGCATTCGGAAGGTATGTGAAGATAGTAAAATAGTATATAAGGGTACATGAATAGTTGGGAAGATTAAGGAGAGCATAATGGATATGGTAACGTGCTAAGACAAGTAAATAAAGTATAGTGCTGACCCTTTGGTGATATAAGAGTGTTGACTCCATGTATATCATTTGCACAAGTTTCTATTGTGTTTTGTATAACAATTGTGAAGCCGACTGGAAGGCTAATTTTGTATAAATATAGATTGTTTTTGTGAAATAAGGATGATGTGATATGATGATAAGATAATTTTGTGAATATAAGAGTAGAGATCATATGTGAGACCACTAAGAGGCTGAGCTACAATTGGAACCATCTAAGCAATATAAGTTCTTGTGTTGCTCCCCTTTTGAGAACTATTTTAGGATAGTATTGATTGTAATAGTAGTGTGCTCACCACCTTTAACCAGGTGTTTTGTATGCCCCTAACAAGGTTTTTGTAATCCTCTAACAAGGAAATGTACTATGTAATAATTAGCTCCTAAGAGGGCTAGATCTCCTAATAGGGACATTATATCTTAGTGCATATTTGTGGGTACCATCCCCATCGGGGTTTTCCCTTTAACCAGGGCTTCCTCGAGAAAAAATCATGGTGTCAAGAGTAATGTGTTATGCTTATATGCTCTTTTCATTTCTGCATTACTTTGGATTATTTATAATTGTTTGAAGTTGAAATTAAAGTTTTGTAATACTAATTCACCCCCCCTCTCAATATTACCTAACCCTAACAATTGGTATCAGAGCAAGTGGCCCTTTGACAGAAAGCTTAACAACTCAAGGGAGATCAGAATGGATTCAGAAGATTTACAAGTAAACTTTGAAGCTACACTTGAGGATCTAGATAAAATGAAAGCTGAAAATGGTGAACTAAAATTCAAATTAAGAAGTGAAGAAGGTTTCATGAGGAAACTTAAAGAACAACTTATGACTGTAAAAGATCAGAGACAAGACCTTATGGATAAAATCAAAGAAAGTTCTGACAATGACACATCAGACAAAGTAAAGATACTGGAGTAGAAAAAAGAACAAATCAATCTCTTGATGATCAAGGAGATTCAACATGAGAAGGATGAAAGAAACAAAGTTGAAGAGTCACTAAAACAAGAAAACCTCTAGAATGAAGATATGAAAATAGAACTTGGCCATTACAAAGATAAATATCAAGAATTGGACAACTACAATCAGATCATCAAAGGTGAACTCACTCAAGCCAAATTACTCATTGAAGAGATACACATGAGAAATGACAAGAATAATGAACAAAGAATAGAATAAAAATATAAAGGAGACATGAGTGGACCCAATGAAGTTAGAATTTCAAGAACTCAAGAAGAACCAAAAGAAGCTAGGAACATGAAGAAAGATCTATTCCAAATGAAAGACCTACAAATGAAGATTCTAGAGAACAATTCAGACCCTTCAAAGTTAGATGCTTTGGATGCAACAAAGTTGGCCATGTGAAAAGAAACTATAGAAGCAATGATAACTCTAAACCATTTACTAGCTACTATTTTAATTGCTATGAGTATGGACACAAAAAGGTAGATTGCAAAAAACCTGATCAATCCATGTATAAGAAAGACTATATCAAAGAAGAAACTACAGCCAAGATTACATGTCAAAAATGTAATAACTTTGGACACACAGCAAGGTACTATAAGCTACAAACCAGTCAAGATAGAAGAAGAGCACCCATCTGCTACAAATGCAATAATCCAGGTCACATTGTGAAGTTTTGTAGATACAATGGAGATAACAATAGAAGAGGACCAAGAAGATCTAATGAACTAGAAACACCACCACCTATAGTCATAAGGAAGAATATTAGTGATAGTGGTAAAAGCCTAAATGATTACATAAATGAAAGAAAGAAATCAGAGACTAAGAAGATATGGCAAGTAAAAGTTCTAAATAAGGTAGTGGTTCAAGGAGAGACAGCTTGTGATGCTATGTCTTCACATGATGAATTCTTTGAGGCATTATCCTAAAAGGCCTCATGGCCTCATGGGGAGCAGTGGATGAAAACAATAGAAATTATCTAGCCCCTGTATAAGTAGAATAAGCTTGTGCGAGCTTAGGTATGATATGTACAGATGTCTTTGAATCTGTGGATGAGATCACAGCACCTAAAGATTCATCATCTATGTTCATGAGTTTTGCATTAACTAAATGGCATGCAAAGATGAGCTACCTGTGTTTAATACACACACTCAACTTGCGATTGATAAATGACTTGAAAGATTTCATTTCTCCACCATTTGTTGATCAACGACTAAGGAGAGTAGAAGTTTGAAGGCTGAGCAGTAATCTAGCAGAGATATTTTATGCTCGCATAAAGCCAAGCATTGGATTTGTGTGCATTTAAGGTATTTAGACCTATTCTCCTTGAAATTCATGGACGCACCAGTAATTTACAATGTGGTAGAAAGACCTAGGTATAAGTTCAAAAAGCATCCATACAAATCCTATGAGGATGATCCAAAAGGGGCATTTTCGCAAACCCCCGTAGGTGTGTTGCACATAGAGGATATTAGGGAATACATACACTACAAGTATGATATTATTGGGGAGGTCAACATCTTCTATGAATTAAACGGTATGATAGATGTAAATGGGTCCCTGATAGATGAATTAAAACATTTAAAAGACCTGTCAATAATTAAGCTAACCCAGTTCACAGAATTCATGGAAGTTGAATGGCTCAAGATCATTCTGAGTAGAATTCATTATCAGTTCCTATGGATAGGTGATCAACCATTTAAGATATGTGCTCAGTTAATCCATGATATCACAGGGCTTGACAATGAAGGAGCCTTACTTGTTAGTGAGAAAAATCTAAGAAAAGAAGTTGAAACCCTCACACACTCTAAATGTGTCAAGAGGGCAATGAATGTAAATGATATATACCTACAAGATGTTAGATTGGTAGCAATGCTAATTGCCTACAATTTTTTCTACAGTTCCAGACTTAACTCGGTATTAGCCGGAGTAATAATGATGGCATATAGAATGGTTAAAGAAAACAAGAAATACAATCTGTGTGAAATATTAGCTCAACAATTCATTGAAAACATAAAAGTTATAAAAAAGGACAAATCTAAGGCATTTAGGTTTGGGTCATTACTAGTCCACATGTACATTCATGTCATTCACAACTTTCTTGGAATGCACCCTAGAGCATGGAAGGACAATGAACCCACCGGTCTACAAATCTCATAATATTATAGAAGGAAGAAAAAGGATTGGGTTTATGGAGAATTGTTTGGCATGATTAAAATATTGTAGAGACAGATGAAAGAAAGATATAGAATTCCAAAAAAACTAGTAGAAAAATATGAGGACACCATCTATTTCATGGTTGAAACTGATTGTGTCTGCTTTGAGGTAGTTGATCCTAGAACCAAATGGTGTTATCCTATGGGATATGAAGTAAGTGTTGAAGTACTAACTATGCAAGTAGAGCATGTATTAGCAGCAAAGAAGGATCCTACCCAAGAAAGATGGGGTACATACAGAGAAAAATATGAAAAATTCAGAGAAGAACAAGAGAAAGTAACAAGAAAGAGGAAAGTCAGCAAGATAGTGGAAGATATCACTACAATTGTGGGTATTACAAAAGAACAATTGATAGACATCAAAAACAAGATGGAGGCATCTTCTAGTTTTGCCACTGATTCACCCTTTCCATTGAAAGCTGAGAAGATAGCTACTACTGTTAGCATCATTGATTTATCAGTCCCTCAAGAGGAATAAACACATGAAGATGAGACTACAATAGTTCCTAGAAGATCATCTAGGATAGTCAAGAAGGTCAGTCCAAAAGGAAAAGAGGCAGAGGCAAAAAGGAAGAAAAAGGAAGAGAAGACAACAAAAAAAGAGGAAGAGAAAATGGTTCAAAAGAGTCCATAATCCTTGTGGAAACCAGACATGAAAGCACTACAGAAAAGGGTTATCAAGGATGGGAACTTGATATCAGTAAACATATATTATGAAAGATATAGTCCTGAGGAGCAAGAAATCATTGAAGATACTCTCATTGAGCATCTGTTAATCTTCAAAAAGAACTTGTTGGAAATTGAAGCAAGAGTTCCTGAATATCTGTATAGCAAACTAGAAATTCAAAAATAGTTAGCACATTTTGCAAATGAAAACATAAGAAATAAAACTATTGATGATATGTTTCTAGTTGTGTCTATACAGGAAAGAGAAAGGATCATAAAGGCACTAAAACCTCTACTAAGAAAAAAAACCAAACTAGTCAAGATTATGGCTAGAAAATATGATGAGGTAATTGAAGATACACAAAGGGCATTAGATCAAATTCTAATGTGTGACATGCCCAAAAATGTGTCACCCCCTAATCTACTAAACCTATATCCTTGGGTTTAGGAAGAGCTCAAAGGAGATAGATAAGAGTGCTCAAGTTAACTTGCAACCAGACTTCTTTGTCACTGGTGTGCCTATTAGCCTTGACACTTCCCAGGACATAAATGATCCATTTATGGACAAGATGGATAGTGTGATGGAGGTAGATGATTAGGAATAAATAGAAGAAGGAAAATCAAAAGAAAAAGTACCAAAAGAAGATTTACAGCAAGAAGAAAAGAAACCTAAAATAGAGGAGGTTGCTGAAGTCAGAATGGATTCATCTCTATTATTGGCAAGTGTGGCCAAACTAGTAAGTTCTAATGTGGACAACATGGATGAAGATGAACTAATGAGACTTTCATTCATGGCCTTTGCCAAAGCTAAGGAGAGATCAGCTCAGAAAGGAGATAAGAGAGCCAAGATAATGAGCAGGCTTGTAGAGATAGTAAACAAGCTACACCCCTCTCCAATTATCCTAAAAGACAAAGATGAAACTGAGAATCTCAGTATAGTATTGGATAGCTTTGACAGTCACTTTGACTCATTGCTAAAAATAGCAGAAGAGAAGGCTAAAAAGAACCTCTTGGAAAAGAAGTTGAGAGAAGTTCACAAGTCCATCTCATGGGACTTAGGTATTCTAAAGGCTACCACTCTCAAGGCTAAGAGTTTTGTAGCACAAGGCATGAAGCTATATAGCTATTGCATAAACCCCTGTAGACATTTGGAGACTGTTGACAAGGCCATAGCCAAAGATAGGACCAGTCTTAACAATATAATGGACAATTGTGAATCTTCTTCACAAATTGTTGGAGAGATAGACAAGGAAACATCTGGGCTACTGAAGAAAATAGGTGTACTAGAAATGGAGAAAGGGAGAATTGCAAATAGGTTTGGTTCACTAAGAAACCTATTAACTCCCAAGCTCTCAAATTTGGAGACTCATCTCTCTGAGATGATAAAGGTTGAAAGTTCAATGACAGTATCTACTCTCACTGAGCTTAAAGCAGTAGAGATAGCATCTTATGCATTGAATGGATCAATCCATGTCAGTGAGCTACTGATAAGTTCATGGATTGAGGAGATTAAGACCTTGGAAACATCTTTCCAAGATGTCTTAAATCTAGTAAGTAAGCACTATACCACCTGTGCTTTAGTTTTGATATTTTGAGAATACCTTTCCCATTGATGTCAAAGGGAGAGGAAGAAAAAGGAAAATGAGGAAGAGAAACAAATATGTAAAGAGAAGAAAACAATTAAAAAAAAAGAGAAGGAGAAGAAGAGAGTTGCTTTGTGACACTTAGTCATTTTTCTAAGTGTTGCCATCAATTCCAAAGGGAGAGATTGTTGGCATGTGATGTTTTGGAGTAATGGAAATCATCTGAAGGTTTTCATTCATGGCAACACTTATGATAGTGTGATCACATTTTGTGGAGATTGCCACTGGATTCACAGCCATGAAAATGACTAAGTCCAGAATCAGGAAAATAGGGTACAGTGCCATAGTTTTGGATAGTGATGAAGAAATACAAGGTATTGTGGCTTGTGAAGTTAATTGGAGGTATTTTGGGATATGTACATGCTTTAGTTAAGATAGCATGATTTTTGGATAGCTGGTGTGTGAGATACAGCATTCGGAAGGTATGTGAAGACTGTAAAATAGTATATTAGGGTACATGAACAGTTGTGAAGATTAAGGAGAGCATAATGGATATGGTAACGTGCTAAGACAATTAAATAAAGTATAGTGCTGAATCTTTGGTGATATAAGAGTGTCGAATCCATGTATATCATTTTCACAAGTTTCTATTGTGTTTTGTATAACAATTGTGAAGCCGACTGGAAGGCTAATTTTGTATAAATGTAGATTGTTTTTGTGAAAGAAGGATGATGTGATATGATGATAAGATAAGTTTGTGAATATAAGAGAAGAGATCATATGTGAGATTAGGAAGAGGCTAAGCTACAATTGAAACCATCTAAGTAAAATAAGTGCTTTTGTTGTTCCCCTTTTGAGAACTATTTTGGGATAGTATTGATTGTAAGAGTAGTGTGCTCACCACCTTTAACCAGGTGTTTTGTATGCCCCTAGAAAGGTTTTTGTAATCCTCTAATAAGGAAATGTACTATGTAATAATCAGCTCCTAATAGGGCTAGATCTCCTAATAGGGACATTATATCTTAGTGCATATTTGTGGGTACCATCCCCACCAGGGTTTTCCCTTTAATGAGGGTTTCCTCGAGAACAAATCATGGTGTCATGAGTAATGTGTTATGCTTATATGCTCTTTTCATTTCTGCATTACTTTGGATTATTTATAATTGTTTGAAGTTGAAATTAAAGTTCTGTAATACTGATTCACCCCCCCTCTCAGTATTACCTAATCCTAATAGAAACAGATACAGACATTTCTGCCAAATTTTCTTAGATTGCAAAATTGAATCAAAAATGTACTAGTTCATGAATTTTCTAGCTCTCTAGCTCCATGATCATTCTACCCATCACCAACTAGAATAATATTCTCTTCTCTTAGTTTACCTTCCGAGGTCAAACAATTGGTGTTGAGGTTCTCCTTCCAAGTAAGAGGCAACTTCCTCTAGCAATTTGAGCTCAGGCAACCCACCACAGCTCCATAACTTTAGGGTAGCGGAAGCAAAAGAGAAATACCTGATCTTCAAGGAACTTAAATTTTCCATCTCACACCATGTTGTTATTGTCAGGAATAATGTTATGATATTATGTTATGTGTCATCGACAATTAAGTTAGTCCGCCAAAGGGTAGTTGGGTAACATCACGATGATTAGCATCGCACCCCTTTGGTGCAGATATATTATATGTACTACCTCTAGGTACGTGGATTATGGTTTTTACAAGTAGTTGATATTGTTGTGATCATTCATATACATGAAGTTGATGAATTAATAGAGCTGGTTCTCTGACATATACTTATTATGTTCTGTGTATTTACTTTCCACATTTAAATAGTTTACCTAGAGAGATAAACATTTGGCGTCGTTACCGTATGAACCTGGGAAGTGATGGAGAGTGAATGGCATATGGAGGATAATGGGCCAACCTGTCAACAATGGTACCAGGAGGGATGACAATGGACTGAGAGAACTATATGAGGGAGAACATGCCTTGATGTCAAACTTTGTGATTCTGTTGCAAGAGATAATCAAAACTTACATAAGGAGGGAGGCTACAAGGGAATGTAATGTCCCTTGGTCGGGACCTTACGTAAATGTCTCATTTAAGCTTTGTGCAAAGTAAATTTTTTTATCTTTTTTTCTTAATCATAAATGAAATACTTATATTTCATCAATAATAGATTTGTTTATTATTTATAATTAATTTTCTTATTAATTTATATCTTGATATATCATATTTATATTTATAAGATATTATTATTTAATGATGTATTATATTTTGATTATTATTTATCTTTAATATTTTATACGATATTAAACAACCAATTAATATATAACTTGGATGAAGAATATTGTAATGTCCCTTCTTATTCTCCTTTATGTAATTTCCTGCAAAATCGGCATTAGTACAAAATAATATGTAACATTTATATGACTCATATTCTACTCTACATTAGTAAGGGGGGATTTGATTCTTATGGTTGCCTTTATGACAGGCTTCACAAAATTCCCTTTTTTCGGCTTGAGGGATATAAGATCTTCTCTAAACAACCGAGCTATTGATATGACATCCCATAGAGCACTGCTCATAAGAATATCTTGGAAGCGTTAATGCATTCCAATCCTACACATATGCATATGACTGACAATTAGTATATATACTGCCTATGTGAGATTATAACAATCTCGAGACTAGGGAAACTATAACAATTTCCTCTAGCCCCCTCCAAATATGGGGATCCATCTCTAATGAATATAAGATTTATTTTATATAGAATCCATATCACCATTTTTGGTGAGATTATAACGATCTCGAGACTAGGGAAATTATAACAATTCCCTCTAGTCCCCTCAAGATATGGGATCCATCTCTTAATGAATATAAAATTCATTCTCTCTATGGTCCCATATCATCAAATTAGGGTACACATATAAATGTACCATAAAATATAAATTCACAATCATGTATTATGATTTATAAAAGAAATCCAAAAAACATCAACACCTATAACATGATCTTATGGGTCTCCATCGCAAGATGAATTTATTATATATAAATAGACATTTTATATCTAGCAGAGACAAACTTTTGAATATAGATATAGATATAGATATAGATATATATATATATATAGATATAGATGTAGATATAGATATAGATATAGATATAGATATAGATATAGATATAGATATACACACACACACACACTAAAATTAATAATATCACCAGTAATCGACTGCAATGTTCTTTCCTTCATATTTCTTTTTATTCCCTGTGAAATCCTTATATTCCATCGAATATTGTTTTATCTATTCTGTTTTTATTTTTCCCTGCTGTATCTAATTCCCTTTTTTCCATTTTTTTTCCCCTATTTTTACCTTTGGACGTATGCATATTAATAAGTGGGAGAGGGAAATCACGTCGCTCCCCACATGGGTCGCCACCCCTTAGGCTGTGACTGCTCGCAGCCAGGCTGGGACCCTTTCTTGCCTCCTGCATTGGCTCAGCCGACAACCGATGTTATATGACATATATATTGTATTATATATTATAATATATATTATATTAAATGATTAATAAGATTTATATTATAATTTCTTATTTATATTTTAATATAATATGCATTATACTATTATATTATATCATTGAATATATATTATATTATAATATTATATTATGTTATTAAATAATTATTATAATATATATTATTTTAATAATATGTCATTAAATGATTATAATATTTTTTTTTTATTAAAATGATTATTATTAATAATATATCTTATTAAATTACTCTTATTAATAATAATAGCAATATATATATTATTATTTATTAATTAATAATAAGTTTTAATTATTATATTCATTTGCAACATTATATTATAATTAATTTAATGATAATTATATTTATTATTTCCATTTGTCTATTAATTTATTATTAATTTTTGGTCAAGGAAGGGGACATTAGAGTCCGCCCTTCCCAAAATTGTTTGTCCTCAAGCAATTCAACCTTTGTTGCGAGTGTGTTTAGAAGTCCATTCCCACAATTTTTTCTTTTAATATGTTTGTGTATATTATCCTCCATAGGGTGGTAGGATCATGCTCTGATACACCACTGTAATGTCCCTTGGTCAAGACCTTAAGTACATTTCTCATTTAAGCTTTGTGCGAAGTAAATTTCTGTATCTTTTTTTCTTAATCATAAATGAAATACTTATATTTCATCAATAGCAGATTTGTTTATTATTTATAATTAGTTTTCTTGTTAATTTATATCTTGATATATCATATTTATATTTATAAGATATTATTATTTAATGATGTATTATATTTTAATTATTATTTATCTTTGATATTTTATATGATATTAAAAAACCAATTAATATATAACTTGGATCAAGAATATTGTAATGTCCTTAT